>QNTS01000659.1:144515-200151 GCA_003317085.1 Hucho hucho
TCTGGAGACTGGCTAGGCCACTCCAGGACCTTAATGTGCTTCTTCTTGAGCCACTCCTTTGTTGCCTTGGCCGTGTGTTTTGGGTCATTGTCATGCTGGAATACCCATCCACGACCCATTTTCAATGCCCTGGCTGAGGGAAGGAGGTTCTCACCCAAGATTTGACGGTACATGGCCCCGTCCATCGTCCCTTTGATGCGGTGAAGTTGTCCTGTCCCCTTAGCAGAAAAACACCCCCAAAGCATAATGTTTCCACCTCTATGTTTGACGGTGGGGATGGTGTTCTTGGGGTCATAGGCAGCGTTCCTCCTCCTCCAAACACGGCGAGTTGAGTTGATGCCAAAGAGCTCCATTTTGGTCTCATCTGACCACAACACTTTCACCCAGTTGTCCTCTGAATCATTCAGATGTTCATTGGCAAACTTCAGACGGGCATGTATATGTGCTTTCTTGAGCAGGGGGACCTTGCGGGCGCTGCAGGATTTCAGTCCTTCACGGCGTAGTGTGTTACCAATTGTTTTCTTGGTGACTATGGTCCCAGCTGCCTTGAGATCATTGACAAGATCCTCCCGTGTAGTTCTGGGCTGATTCCTCACCGTTCTCATGATCATTGCAACTCCACGAGGTGAGATCTTGCATGGAGCCCCGGGCCGAGGGAGATTGACAGTTCTTTTGTGTTTCTTCCATCGCACCAACTGTTGTCACCTTCTCACCAAGCTGTTTGCGATGGTCTTGTAGCCCATTCCAGCCTTGTGTAGGTCTACAATCGTGTCCCTGACATCCTTGGAGAGCTCTTTGGTCTTGGCCATGGTGGAGAGTTTGGAATCTGATTGATTGATTGCTTCTGTGGACAGGTGTCTTTTATACAGGTAACAAGCTGAACACTCCCTTAAAGAGTGTTCTCCTAATCTCAGCTCTTTACCTGTATAAAAGACACCTGGGAGCCAGAAATCTTTCTGATTGAGAGGGGGTCAAATACTTATTTCCCTCATTAAAATGCAAATCAATTTATAACATTTTTCACATGCGTTTTTCTTGATTTTTTTATTGTTATTCTGTCTCTCACTGTTCATTATAGACTGATCATTTCTTAGTCAGTGGGCAAACGTACAAAATCAGCAGGGGATCAAATACTTTTTTCCCTCACTGTACATGGGCTGGATTGTTGATTCATACTTTGTAGGCTGGGACTGGGGATGGGTTATTTCTGGTTTCCTGGGGAACACTCATTAACTGCTTATAAATGAGTTTGAAATTGTGTATTAACCATAACATAACTGTTTACCATTAGTATCTACAGTGAGTGTACAAAACATTAGGAACACCTGCTCTTTCCATGACATAAACTGCCCAGTTTAATTCAGGTGAAAGTTATGATCCCTTATTAAATCCACTTCAATTAGTGTAAATGAAGGGGAAGAGACAGGTTAAAGAAGGATTTTTAAGCCTTGAGACAATTGAGACATGGATTGCGTGTGTGTACCATTCACAGGGTGAATGGGCAAGACAAAAGATTGAAGTTCCTTTGAACGGGGGATTGGTAGTAGGAAGACCTGCAATTCTGCTGGGTTTTTCACACTCAACAGTTTCCCGTGTGTATATCAAGAATGGTCCACCACCTAAAGGACATCCAGCCAACTTGACACAACTGTGGGAAGCATTGGAGTCAACATGGGCCAGCATCCCTGTCGAACGCTTTTGACACCTTCTGGAGTCCATGCCACTGCTGTTCTGAGGGCAAACTCAATATTAAGGTGTTTTTAATGTTTTGTACACTCAGTGAATGTGTCATTTTGTTTATGTATTATGTTTGAATCATTAGTGCATTAATTCTCTAAATGTAATGGCCGTAGATTGCTGGTGTATATTGATTCAGTGTGCAGTAACCATGTCTTTCTATCTTCTAAAGGCATGGTCAGTAGAACACCTGCACAACAGTATCCATGGCTGCATGTTTTGTGTACTGATTGGTTGGCATATGTGTTTACTTGTTGTGGACAGCAAGTACCAGTGAGTTGGCATGAAGAACCTGGTCTGCTGACGCATATATTGGAAATCAATTCTGTGCATGCAAGCCACCGACAGCCTCTGTAATATCCCTGTTACTGCAACTCCCTGGAAAGGAAAATGCATGATTAGCATGCAGACATTAGTCATTATCGTTATACCTAAACATGTTTGACCAATGACCCTACTTATCTTGTGACCTCTTACTTGAGGGTTATTCTGACAATTTTGCTGATATGAAATTGGCTGTGTTTTTTCAATATAAAGTTCATTGACATTGAATGAATGGATGCATGCCCACATTCAGGATGCTGACTATCTACAATGGGTTTAGTCAGGTAATTCGCTTTTTCCATGACTTGATCAAAACAATGAGTATGTTTCCTGTAATATAAAGATGTTATGAAATACTCCCCGTGGTTTAGGTTCTTGTTTTAATAATGTCTCATTCAATCTGTTGACAAGCGATTCCACTCCGCAATGCTCAGTCTTAACATTAGCTGTGGTAAAGACGTAATACTTCCTGTCCCATTTGGGTACAGTAACACTAAGACTGCTGATGCTCTTCCCGCTAAAATGAACTTCTCTCGCAGAGCTTCCTTTCTTATCTCTATGCAAAGTGGAAGGATTTAAAGGGGCCTTTCGTTATGTCTGTGACGACGGTCATATCTATGATGTCAGATGGGATTAAGTGCTGTTGTTGAAGAGGGATTTGATTATGCCAGTGTAACACATAAGAAATCTTTCAAATGTAATTTCCACCTTAAAACAGTGTTAGCAGTCACACAACTGTAACAAGATCAACGCTTCCCTGTGTCTAATTGAGATCATTTATTTTCAAGCAACGAGTTACTGCTTCTTAATGCAACCGCATCCACCTGTATCTTAAAAAGATATTATATCTACTAGGGCTGAGAAACGCTAGGGTCCTCACGAAAAGATATTATCACGATACTTAGGTTCCAATTCTATATGTATTGCGATTCGATACTGTGTTGTAATTGCGATTCTATGTTCCAAACATATTGCTCACCATATGTCTGCTGCAGAGTGACAAGGGAGAGCCATGAGAAGGCACGTTTGATCAGTCATGGAAATAAAAGTGCTGAAAACGAATTTGCTCCATACTTAAAAAAGAAGATGGAGAAAGCTACAGGATTAAGGAAAAATACTTGAGTTTTTGTGCAGTTACAGCCAACTAGCGCAAATATAGTATTGCGATACTGTCAAAACAATACGATATGAAATATCATCAACAATAATATCCCAATATGTAACTGTATCTATTTTTCCCCCATCACCAATATCCACAGTTATTGATTTCAATTAGCTCATGCTAATGTCCAGAGCTGCCGTAGTTAGATACAATATCAAAAACATGACAATGCTGCAACAGTTACAATCATGCTTTGAATTCTAGTTGTGTTTTTCAGTTCCGTCATGCCACCTGTACCATGAAAGGATTTGCTGTGAGAGATGAGCTCTTGGAGGACGCCGGGCCCTCCATCGACCCTCCCGGTTGGGGTGTCTCCCCAATTACTGTGGTGCTGGTGAGGACGGCCTACACCTGGCTGGTGTCTCAGCAAGTTTCCCCTAGTCTTCATCATCAGTACCCAGAGTACATTAGAGGTGGTGAGAGGCTAGCAGGGTGGAGGCGGAGGGTTGGAGAGAAGAGGTTTAGAGCCGCACTGCGCCACTCCACACGGGGCCTCTCTCTCTCACACACAGGCTGGCAGGTGGTAGAAACACAACAATAAAGCCCTGTGCCATGTTAGTCCTGAGAACGCATGTCATGGCCTCCCCATGTAGACATAATAATAATAATAATAATAATAATAATAATAATAATAATAATAATCATAATAATCATAATAATAATCATAATAATCATAATAATAATCATAATAATAAATGTTAAGTGCTTTTCACGACACCCAAAGGTTCTGACATGAAGAGGGAGGGAGTTCCAGAGTTGGGGCGCTGTACTGCTAAAAGCCTGTTTTCCCATGGAGCGGAGCCTGGTAGGAGAGATGCTGAGAAGGCCAGTGTCAGAGGAGTGCAGTGAACAGGAGTGTAAGGGTGCATGAGGTCAGTAAGGTATGTGGGCGCCAGTCCATTGAGTGCTTTGTAGGTGAGCATGAGTCATTTGAAGATGATCCTGTATTGAACTGGGAGCCAGTGGAGTTTGACAAGAGTGGGGGTGATGTGGTCCCAAGGTCTGGAGTGTGTGAGTACTCGTGCAGTTTAATTTTGAGTACGTGCCCTGTGTTTTTGAAGGGAGTCCGTAGAGAACGGAGTTGCAGTAGTCCAGGCATGATAAAACAAAGGAGTGAATGAGGGTTTCAGCGGTGGGGTCAGTGAGAGAGGGTCTTAGTCGTAAGATGTTTTTGTGGTAGAAGAACGCTGAGTTTTAGTTTTAAAAAGTTCAAAATAGCATGTCCTTTATCACTCTGTATCTCTCTCTCACTCCCTATACTGTATGTTACTCACCTCAGATTGTCCCCTCTCCTTCCATCTTACTATTAATATCGCTCTCTTTACCCATTTCTATGTCTTCCCATAACTGTCTTTCCCTCCATCTTTGTTTGCTCTCTGGCAAAGGTGTACTGTGTGCTGTGTGCTGTGTGCTGTGTGCTGTGTGCTGTGTGCTGTGCCAGTCTCTGAGACTGAGGGATTTTGCTGTGTGTGTGAACCTGCCTCCAGTGCCTTGGAGCGAGTGCATCTGTTGTGCTCAGGAACTATAAAGAGAATAATGGATACAGTAAGGGAGATGGAGAGAGAAAAAACAAGGGGGTGTTAATTGTGTTGGACGCGTTGGGGGGTTCTGTTAATGGAGTGGGTGTGGAGGGGGAGAAAATAGATGGAGAGGAAAAGAAGGGAAGAAAGAAGGTGGAGAGAGAAGAGGTGGAGAGAGAAGAGCTGGAGAGAGAAGAGGTGGAGAAAGAAGGTGGAGAGAGAAGGTGGAGAGAGAAGAGGTGGAGAGAGAAGGTAGAGAGAGAAGAGGTGGAGAGAGACGAGGTGGAGAGAGAAGGTGGAGAGAGAAGGTGGAAAGAGAAGAGGTGGAGAGAGAAGGTGGAGAGAGAAGGTGGAAAGAGAAGAGGTGGAGAGAGAATAGGTGTGAGTCCAATCATGATGAAGGGAGAGGATAGTGAAATGGGTGAAGTGGAAAGGCTCATTGCGGTTGTGATTTCCTGTGCGTGTTCGGCAGCAGGCATCCCTACTCAGTCACATTGTCTCTTAGCTTTTGGCAACACTTGAGAGGGTCCTCTATTGCCTGTGAAGAAATATTTGAATTTGAAATTGGGGTTCTGAGAAGAAAAGGTTCTGAGGTCCACACGATTCCACATATAGCCAGACAGTACACACTGTACCTTGTTCCTACACTGTATATGTTCCTGTTATTGTGTATCTAGACAGGCAGACATGAACAATCATTTACTACTTCTGCTTCTCTGAAAACGGTAAGCGGATCTTTAACTCCCGGCCCATAAAGTGTTTTAGAGGAGGGTCCAAAATCTGATTGACAGTAATCTGCATTCTCTGTTCCACATTCAGCTTTAATAAGTCTCAACAAGAGCTTGTTGTTGCCCAGAGTATTTGCTTTAAAAAATTGGGACGGTGTGCAAACAGGGAGCCATCTTAAAAGCATTTCTCTGTTAAACATCAGTGCTTCCACATTCAACAATGCTGTCATGTTGTAGGGTTTCAGTTAGCCGTGGTCTGAGTTTAACTGAAGGAGCGCCCTACTAAAGTAAAGAGCTGGAGGGAGCACAGCTTCTACACAGTACTTCACACGTCAAGTGGGACTTCCGCTTCCCACGCCATCACTAATCCCACAGCCCTCTACCAGGATCCTATGGGAGCCAGAGTGGACATCAGTTATCTGGCTGAGTGGAGGTACACCTGGATTGTCTATGACTTCACATGACTTAATGGGGGTCAAGAGGTCAAAAGATTTCATGGAATGAAAAGGATTGGCATTATTCCACATCAAACACTTACTGAAGAAGTCCAATGAACATAAATGTGTGTTTTTCAGAGGAAAATATCTGTGTAGAGAGAGATAGAAAGATAGATTGAGACCAACAGACATAGATATCAGAGAGGCTAAATGTGGAGCATTGTGTGTGTGTCTCTCTAGGGTGGGCAGGGCTGTAGAGGGGGCGGGGCTGGGTCTTTTTGCTGAGCTGAGAGAATTCAGGGAGACACCCAGAAACAAATGGGAGCTGTCACCCAGCATATGATGCTGCCTCTGCTGTTTACCAAGGATGGGGAGAGATTGATGGTGAGGACATTAAGGCATTCTCTCTCTCTAGCTCTCTCTCTCTCTCTCTCTACCCTCTCTCTCAAAATCATTATATTTCTCTTCCTCCATCTCATTCCTTTATATCACTCTGTGTATTGTTAGAACAGGTAGGTTGAGGGTTTCAGGTCAAGTTGGTTTATTTTCTGTCACACCCACTTGATAGCTAACAACTCTCTGTATCTTACTTGTGAGTGTATTTCCATGTACTGTACATTCACATTTTACATTTTAGTTATTTACTGCAGCAGTCACTCTTATCCAGAGCGACTTACAATAAGAGCATTCAACCAAGGGAGGTGAAACAACCTCATAACACAAACATCGCAAGTAAGATTATAGTAACAAAGGCTAAAATAAGAAAGTACAGTTAAAAAATTCAAAAGACACAAAAGTTCAAAATGTCAAAGTATACAAAGAGCAATATTAAACAAAATAAGTTAAATCCAATGTTTGAAAGGAAAGGATGAAGATGAAGCAAAGTTGTAGGTTTGTGTCCACCACCACATGTGTTGTGGATTGTAGCACCCTGTTCGTTAGGGGTCATATACTCTCACATTAACTTAGCTTATAGGCTTAGCAGAACACAGTCATATTACAAAGCACTGAAAGAAAAACAAACTGGAAATATGCCCTTAAGTAAGCTCTCACACACAACTTCATCCTAGAGCATCACTCTAGTTTATTACAGGGAATAACAAGATATATGTAATGTCATCAGAGACGATGAAGGTAATTTAGATGGTTGGGAAGTTGATGTTATTGATGATTTAGAGGATATTTATCGGAAGGAATAAAACAGTAGTGAAGCAGTAGTTAATCATGAATAAGAGAGAACTGGCAGAGAGTCACAGGTAGACAGAGACAGATCTGGGCATAGCTCCTGTTTGTCACACGCCCTGATAGCCACACGCCCTCAGAACCAGACGGCACTCGGACTGATCCTATTTGTGTGTCTAAAGGTCAGTTCTGTCTCCACCGTAAGGCTGACCTAGATACGATTGGGCCTTACGCACGTGTGTGTGTGTGTGTATGTGTGTGTGTGTGTGTGTGTGTGTGTGTGTGTGTGTGTGTGTGTGTGTGTGTGTGTGTGTGTGTGTGTGTGTGTGTGTGTGTGTGTGTGTGTGTGTGTGTGTGTGTGTGTGTGTGTGTGTGTGTGTGTGTGTGTGTGTGTGTGTGTGTGTGTGTGTGTGTGTGTGTGTGTGTGTGAGTGTGTGTGTGTGTGTGTGTGTGTGTGTGTGTGNCCCATGGATATTGTCTGGGGGCAGTAAATCGGTTAATGCTGCTAGCTAGATAGCTGCAGTCAGATACTGGATGGCCAGAGGTTTCTCAGCTTCTTTAGCACAAAGCTAAGTGGCCGTTCCTGTTGGATGGGCACTGCACAGAGCCTCCATTGAATAAGTTGGGACCAAGGGTTGGGGGGTGTGTGTGTGTGTGTGTGTGTGTGTGTGCGCGTGTGTGTGTGCGTGCAGCTTGCATGTGTGTCTGTATAATCTTGTTTAACATTGTGTTCCAGGCAAAAGTAAGACAACAGACTCACAAGTTTCAGAGCGCCTGACCTACATTGCTCTCAGTAGCTGCTTAAGCAGACTCACACACACATTCAAGTACACACTTGCAGATCTCAGACATGCTCAACAGTTTAATAATGATGCCAGTTTCAGAGAAATCCACCCGTTGTATTAAGACTGTGGATTAGATGCTCTGTAAACCCTCTCACCAGGCTCCTGCTCTTTTGGGTGGTTTAATGTATGAGTTATAATCTCAGCACACATACACACATATACAGAGAGACACACACACATACATACAAACACAGATGTAAAATCTTAAGTTGATCACTCAATTGCAAGAGAACATTCCTGCAATGCAGGAAATGTAAAACTTGCAGTGTATTTGAGGTTTGAAAAGTCTTCTGAAGTTTGTTATTTCCACTTTGAAATGTCGGACTTGATTTTCCCTTGTATCAACCTCTATAAAAATGACCGTTAATTATAATCCACATAATAATTCACATTTCCTGTTGCTGCAGGATTATTTCCCTGTTGTAGCAAAATGACTCAAGTTAAGACTTGCAGAAACATAAACGCACAGCCCACCTATGAATGTGTCATTCCTGCCGACTCTCAGCAGTAATTAGAAGCCAGGGAGACAGCCAGGTAGTGGAGGTTATAATGGGCCAGGGCTATTTTCGTTTCCTCTGTCTGTCACGTTAACAATGCCGTCAGCCTGTCAAGCACTGCAGTCAGGTCGAGGTGGAATTAAAATGTTCCTGCCCCCGTCTTCCCCATTCCACCTTCCTCTCCCAACCCATCTATCCTCACCCCCCACCTCACGCGTTATCTCTCTTCCTTCTTTCTTCTACCACTGTCCCCTCGTTCTCTCTCTCCCTTTCTCTCTCTGCGTGGAATTTAAATGACATGGCGTCAGCATTTACATTGCATGTACTGTCAGTATCTTTGAAGACAGTAACACGATGCACTCTAGTAGTTTAGATGATGATGGGGAATTTGTATCTGTGGTGGGGATAGTAGAGTTGTTCTCTCAATTGGTGTAGGGGGGAGACTTTAACCAGTCTGTAGCAGCACATTTTAATCAGTTCATGTCAATAAAAATAAAGTAGCACACTCTAAATATGCTCCCAACAATTTAATGGGTACAACAAACCAATGTTTCGGCATGCAGTGCTTTCTTCAGTTCATTACAATCCATACATCTCAAGCTGGATATGAGAATTGGCTATAAGCTTTCGAACAGAGTAGGCCTCGCTCCGGCATTGCAGGGATATTTCAGCATGATATTTGCCACTCTAAACTGTTTCTGTCATTTTAAGCCAGATGATATTGACCCTGAGGCTGTCTGCCTGTCATTCTCCCAATAGGGACTTGAACAGATTCAGCACAACAAGAGTAATCTTAAACCCCTTTCTCACCCAGATTACATTTCACACTCTCATCATCATCAGCGGAGGTGGCATATTTCTAATCAGAAATAACGACAGCTTGCACACGCTACAACAAAGCAGAACATCAACGCTGTCAATGTCAGCCCCATAAGGAACATGAAGGCCCACACGTCAACTCCAGCTGCAGCCTCCCAGCTCCTCCCTGTGTGTGTGTGTGCATGTGTTGTAGACACACTGGCGCGCATTGACGTCACTCTCAGAGGGGCTTTGAGGCCCCCCACCGATTACTCCCAATCGCATCAAAGCTCCTGGAGATCCACTTTTGGCTGCTTCACGGCGTGTTGTCTCGGCCCGGGCCTCGTGGTGCTGAGAAGATCTGGGATTGGATTTAGTAAGTGTGTGTATGCGAGTGTGAATTTGCATACAGGGAGACACAGTGGGCGTGTAAGAACTTGTGCATGCAGTGTGTGTGAGCATGTCACCTGAAGTGGTAAGGAGCTGTTAGAGAGAGAGAGTGAAAGATTGAAGGAGTTGTGAGAGAGGGAGGTGAGAGATGGAAAGTAGAGCAATAGAATGGGAGAGGGTAGTTGAGGAACTGAGAGGAAAGGGGAGGGAAGAGAGGAGAGTTAACAAGATGGAGAGAGAGAGAGGGAGGGATGGAGGGGGAGATACTGTAGAGACGGAGAGGGCTAAAGAAGCTAACAGCTCAGCCCTCTTCTCCATGTTTCATGTCACTGCGTTAATCAGGTGTCTCCTCTAGCAGGTTAGTCCTCTGAGAGTTTTATTCACAGGGCTCAGGCAACACAGATTTCAAACCCAACCAGAATACCGCCACACCTTCCACCCTACAGTATGTGTGTCTGTATGAATACACTTACACTAGTGAGCACTGGTATACTTTTAAGAATAATGTAGTCGTACAGGACTCTGAGGTTCAGCGTGGGCTTCCATAGCTTTAGTCAATGGTGAGTGTGTAATACTTGTGAGGGTGTCATCTCTCCAATGCTATAGCTGTGATATCAATTCACAATGAATGAATACTGGCCTTAAATGCCTACACAGTATATCTTTTTATCTTGATATCCATACACCCCCATGTGCATGTCAGCTAGTCTTGATGGCCCCTCTAATAGGCCCATATATAAGTCTTTGTGTGTGTACACTGCCGGCGTGTGTGTATGCTCTGCTCTGCTTTGTGCTGTACCCCACAGTTGTCTCCCAAACATCGTCACCCTCCAGTGGCTCACTTTCAGAGCGCTACAAATTAATCATCCATCATCTCACCATTTGCTTACCCATTATGTGTATGCATGTGGGTAGGTGAATTCTTGATTTGACTTTCTGGGGTTTCGTTGATTTATTATTTTTTTCATAAGAAATGTCCAAACAATCTCACACAATGCACATGTTCAGCTTGAAACACCCTCAGCATGTGTCCTTTAAAATACAATTTAACATGTGTTATTGAAATGCAGATCAACATAACACAAATTTTAATGGATCAACATACCATGCCATGTCTTTATGTCATCATGTACATCATATTCCACTGGGAACATGCTGGTAGAATCAATGTTGTTTCAATGTAGTTTGTCAGTGTATTGTGACATGGAATCAATGTGGAAAATATTTGGATTTGAAAAAAGTAATCATCCAGTACTGTTTACATCTAAGCATTGAAATGAGGGTAAAACTTCAACTTAAATACATTGACTTAAAGGGGAACTGCACCCGCTGATTTGGCCTTGTTTTTTGCCTTGCTCCTCAAGAAATGCTGGCGGCCGTGACAGAAGTCAAACGTGTTGGTTTGGGGTGTGGTTTGATGTGGGTGTTTCTTGGGTGTCTCCTTTCCACCACCAAGACACACTCATCTGTCAGGACTTTGGTCGCAGCTGTTCCCCCCACTCAATCCCAACAAACAAACCTCCTGCATGATGAGTTCAATAACTACAGGCAGATGTATGGTGAGATGAAGGAAGCTTTGAATAGGTCAGTAGCCTACAGAGTAAGTGTTTTTATAACTTTTATATTTAGTAACAGGTCCGTGTAGAACAAACAAATCTTTATATAGTACCATTGAAGCAGTGTTCTGCTAATATAACAATATGCACATTTCATCTTTCATTGTCATTCCCAGCCAACACAGATACCGTGCCTGTCGGTATTTTGTCTGGTGGTAATGTGGCTACCTTGGCAAACATGTCAGAGTGGTCATACCTTCCTGTGTGGTGTCCCGTATACAACAGGAATTCCCTGATCCTGGTGCAGAATACACAGGGTTTCTCCCTTCCCATATTGATTGATACCATTACAATCATTCATTAAAAAAAGACAATACATGTAAAAGTTGTCTCTAGTAAAATGTTAATTCCGAGTACCAGGTCTCTCTTCATTCAGAGACATCAGCATCAAGCCTGTCTGTCAGTCTGGACTTCACCACATCATCTTGCAAGTCTCTATGTGCTTGTTCCCTACATGTTTCTGTGAACACATACACACATTGTCACTGTTCTATTACCAATGTCAGGATAGGTCGATCTGACACACAAACAGGTACTATGTTGAAGTTTGAACAGGTCAGATAAAACCTACCCAATTATGGTCTCCACATGAAATGAGTGAGGTTGCCATCTGGCAAAAGCATCTACAGTCCGTCTGTAGAAATAGGTAGAGTTGAGGCAGAGTTCATCAGTGACACATGGAATGAAAAGGGGGTTGCTATTACTGGACATTTGTGCTGTACTGTATGTGACCCCTCTTTCTTCAGGCAGTTTTGTTATGACTTTAACTACGCTAGTACTAAAATAGAGATAAGACCTAGGTTCTATCAGTTGGGGCCTATATAGGTGAGTAGCAGTAATAGACACGCTGGTGTTTACGGGTATCATGTAGGCCTACAAGACACTGTGTGTATTACCATGAGTCAGTATGCCCATGAACGATACAGAGGGAAGATATACCAGAATATATGCCATAAGACTGTATATGTACCATGTATAGAATAATGCGGTGGATCCACCTAAAAAGCATAAACACGTTAAAGGTTATAACTGGGTTATTATGAAACTATATGATACACCCACACAAACACAATTACCTTTTTCCTCCATGTTAGTGGAATTTATTCAAACTAAAGATAATGGTCAAAAATAAATTAGAATGTAAAAGTAAAATATGTAAGGATATAGCAATTATCACAAAGGACAATGAACACATAAAAAAATTAACAGTATTGCAAATGTACAAACATATATAAAATATGGATGAAACCCAGTAAACATGTGAAACTGGGGGAACACGTACTGTAGCTAACATTACTTTCTAGAACCCTAGAAAGTTGAAGCTAGTTCGAAACTGGTAGAAATATTTTTAAAAGATAGCAAACTTAAAAAACATTTTATAGCTCAACTAAAGTTTTACAAACAATAAAAACCTTGGGGCACCCCGAAAATAATATTAAGAAGTTTGGCGCTTGTCTAACAGTATTTCTGATTGTATTCTCAACTCACCATCAAATACTTTTAATGTGGGGCTATGACAGTCAATTGGAAATTAGTCTGACATAATGTATCTTACAGTATCTCACCACCACTAATGAGATGAGCGTGCTTGATACATGTCACGTCAGAGCTTCTCAAAGTCAGGGGGTGTGGTCGACAGTGCACATCTCTCCTCTCACATTCAACCTGGATCCATAGTAGTTTATAATGCAGACGAGAGCACGGAATCAGCGTACCATGAGTTTAAATGCTCGGCGGGAGACGGCACAGTATTCCCTTTGTATGGGTTGTCTGCAGCATTCGGTCACATGGCAGCTCGATCAGCTGTTCGATTTCACTTACCTGCATGTCAACTGAGGCAGGAACACAGTCAAACGGATTTTGCTAATTCAGTCACTCACCTGTAGAATTTGTTTGTATTTCCCATGCATGCTTGAATTCAGTTTGTTCAGTGTCCCAAATATGTATGTTACATAGGCAAGAAGACACATTTTCTTTTAATTACACAGAAAGTCAAGAGTCTGTTTTTTTACATCCATAGCGAATGACAATAGTTCCTCTCTCGAAAACGACCAAGCCTCGGTGTGAAATAGAACATTGTCATGCTCTGATCCCATATCGCCACATAGTTTTGCGAACAGGAGTGCGCAATGTAGTTCACAATTGAAGTTCTGCGCTCAGCTCTTTTGCCACCAGTTGCTCCCGATGTATCCGTTATAGCTCAGTGGGTGTGTCATACAATGTGTTCATATGGCAGAGGGAGTCACATTCATAACTAGAGTGCAGAGGCCTGCCCACTGTCCTGTGATAGATGGAGTCCAATCTGTGCAAAAGCCCACCATTCGATCCCATGGAATCTGTATTTTCATAAATATAGCCATGCAGCACACTGAACATCCCCTGTGCCGTTTCATGCTCGGGAATCGTGAGACAGAACGATATGTCCCTGTGAATAGTGTCACCCAACATGTAGCAAACAAAAGTCAATGCACAGGCATCTCGGCCCTCACATCTAACGTCCATTTGGAGAGCATAAGCTGGGGAGTTTATGAGTTGTTCAGTCTGTTTCCTCTTGATTGCTAGCTATAACATCAATTCTTAGTTTCACAGTGTTTCTGACAAAGGTATTGATGTGAGTTTCTGGGCCTCTTCCTCCCCTCACATTGTTTTAACCATATCAATTGTGTCCGGTAATATCAAAGTCTCTGTAACAGTGTGTGGTTTCATAGCATAGCAGGCTTAGCCATTCACCATGGGAATAATTCAAGTGCAACGGTCAAGTGCTGCCTTTTCTAAGGGCACTCTCTGGTTGAATTTTTACTTTTAGATTTGAATAATTTTCATTTAGATTTTTAAGGTTAACCACATTACAATGATTTTGAGAGACAAAGACAATATTATAATAGATATATTTTAGTTTTTTTGGGGGGGAAATTCTCCCGTGACCCCACTTTCATATCAGGGACCCCTAGTTTGGGAACTGCTGAATTAGACACCTACTCTTAAAACTATGAAGTAAAGCACACGCATATAAAAACATACCCTCAAACAAAAAAACTTTCAGAAGTATGAGATGTGTGTGGCGCAAGAAAACACTCTGTAATGAGGGGAAATGTGTTGCAATAGACTAAGACTCCTCTGTGTATGACTGATAGCTGAGTGTATTGAGGCATTCCTAGCTGGTCACAAGTGAGTCTAACGACTGGCTTAGACTGTCTGTTCTCTGAGGGAGCAGGGACTAAAAACTCATCTGAACTAGGGCCAAAGGCTAGCTGGATTTCTGAACTGAGGCAAGGGACTACTGACACTTCAGAGCTAGGGCCTGGGGCTAGTGACTCCTCTGAACTAGGGCTTGAACTAGGGCTTAACACAAGAGACTGTTGCACACTAGGGCCATTTAATTGTTCTTCAGAGGTCACTTGAGCTTCTGCTGCCAGTTCAGGAACTTAATAACTTTCCTCTTCAGAGGGGCACTCCAGTTCAACTTGCTCCAAAGGAGGGGCTTTTGTACTAGTACTTGCTCCTGGGACAACTGTGTCCACAAAATCCAACACTGGAGGTTCAGAGAATCCCATTTCCTCATTCGAGCTCCCTTAGCAAGTTCCAGAACTGTCTCCTTATTTTCATCAGATGGAGGGGCAGAAACTGAGATGGACCATTGATTTGTCTCCATCCTCTTTTTAGGTTCTATGGTCTCCCAACTGCTGCCTCCATGTGGACTTTTGTTTGGATCCAAGAGTTCCAAGCATACTGAGCAGTGTGCGATTGAATCTCTCCGGCTGTGGGTTCCCTTGAGGATGGTATGGCGATGTATGTGACTTCTTCACCCCAGCCAGCTGAATGACCTCCTGGATGAGTCTACTTTGAAAGTCTCTGTCCTGATCAGAGTTTATGTGGGAAGGCAGGCCATAATGGACAAAGAACTCCCAAAGCACCCAGGCCACAGTGCTGGCTTTCTGGTCTTTAGCGGCAGAAACTGAAAAGGGCCATAGATGCTTTTGATGACGTGTCTCCATTCTCTTTTTAGGTTGTATGGTCACTGTCATCTTCACCAGTCAGCTGGCCAATGGGAAGGAAATGATATCGGTAGAGTGTCCTCATAGGTCCTCCTCTTTTGGGCTGTACATGATATGTGGACAGTCCAGGTAGCCTCTGCACTATCACATGGGATTCAGGTTTCCACCTATTGGCAATTTTGTGCTTTCCTGGGACTCCCAAGGACACGATCGCCAGGCTGTAGCTCCTGATGTCTCACCCGTTTGTCATATCTTGTTTTATTTACCTTATTTCTGTCTCCAAAACAGTCACCTCGTGTGCTCATCCCTAACAAGTTAATGTGGATGTGTACTTCAGGTAGTTTTGGCTGGAGCTGCCATCCGGGGCGACATAGAAGCACAGATCAATGGGCAGACTAACCTCCCACCCAAACATCAGGTAGTAAGGGGAGAGTTGTTTCGGGTGCAGTTGTAGGCATGGATGAGGTACCCCAATTGCTTACTCTGTGGACTTTTGATTGGATCCAAGAGTTCCAAGTATATTGAGCAGTGTGCGATTGAATCTGTCCAGCTGTGGGTTCCCTTGAGGATGGTATGGCGATGTACGTGCCTTCTTCACCAGAGCCAGCGGAAGGACCTCCTGGATGAGTCTACTTTGAGTTTATATAGGAAGGCATGCCACAATGGACAAAGAACTTCTCACAAAGCACCCTGGCCACAGTGCAGGCTTTATAGTCTTTAGTGGTGTAAGCTTGGGCAAAGCGAGTGAAGTGATCTGTCACTACAAGGATGTTACTGATGTTCTTCGTGTCATTCTCCAGAGAGAGGAAGTCTATACACACCAACTCTAGGGGGACCATAGTGGTGACGTTCACTAAACCTGCTAATCTGGTGGGCAGTGTCTTCCACTGCACACACCATGCACATAACTTGCAGTGAAACTCAATGTCTCTGGACCTGAAGGGCCAGTAGAACCAAGCACTGGCTAGATCAAGAGTCCTCTCATAGTCTAAATGTCCCATAACATTGTGGACAAACTTCATGACCACGGCTCTGAATTCTTTGGGGAGATCCAGCTGCTTTCTCTTGACCTGATTGGGGCCTCTAGGGCAGCGGTTCCCAAACTAGGAGTCGCGACCCAATGTGGAGTCACCTGATATGAAAATTGGGTTGTGGAGAATTTCCAAAAATCTTGAAAAATATATACAGTGCATTCAGAAAGGATTTATATCCCCTGAACTTTTTCCACATTTTGTTACGTCACAGCCTTATTCTAAAATGGATTAAATAACCAAAACATCTCGTCAATCTACGCACAAAAACCCATAATAAGAAAGTGAAAACAGTTTTTTTTTACATTTTTGCAAATGTATTAAAAACAAAAAACAGAAATACCTTTATTTACATAAGTATTCAGACCCTTTGCTATGAGACTCGAAATTGAGCTCAGGGTCATCCTGTTTCTATTGAGCATCCTTGAGATGTTTCTACAACTTGATTGGACTCAACCTGTGGTAAATTCAATTGATTGGACATGATTTGGAAAGGCATACACCTGTCTATATATGGTCCCACAGTTAACAGTGCATGTCAGAACAAAAACCAAGCCATGAGGTCGAAGGAATTGTCCACAGAGCTCCGAGACAGGATTGTGTCGAGGCACAGATCTGGAGAAGGGTACCAAAAAATGTCTGCAGCATTGAAGGTCCCCATCATTCTTAAATAGAAGAAGTTTGGAACCACCATGACTCTTCCTAGAACTGGCTCCCTGGCCAAACTGAGCAACCGGGGGAGAAGGGCCTTGGTCAGGGAGGTGACCAAGAACCTGATAGTCACTCTGACAGAGCTCTAGAGTTCCTCTGTGGAGATGGGAGAACCTTCCAGAAGGACAACCATCTCTGCAGCACTCCACCAATCAGGCCTTCATGGTAGAGTGGCCAGACGGAAGCCACTCCTCAGTAAAAGGCACATGACAGCCCACTTGGAGTTTGCCAAAAGGCACCTAAAGACTCTCAGACCATGAGAAATACAATTCTCTGGTCTGATGAAATCAAGATTGAACTCTTTGGCCTGAATGCAAAGCGTCATGTCTGGAGGAAACCTGGAACCATCCCTACAGTGAAGCATGCTTGTGGCAGCATCATGCTGTGGGGATGTTTGTCAGTGGCAGGGACTGGGAGACTAGTCAGGATCAAGGCAAAGATGAATGTAGCAAAGTACAGAGAGATCCTTGATGAAAACCTGCTCCAGAGTGCTCAGGACCTCAGACTGGGGCGAAGGTTCACCTTCCAACAGGACAACAACCTTAAGCACACAGCCAAGACAATGCCGGAGTGGCTTCGGGACAAGTCTCTGAATGTCCTTGAGTGGCCCAGCTAGAGCCCGGATTTGAACCCGATCTAACATCTCTGGAGAGACGTGAAAATATCTGTGCAGCAATTCTCCCCATCTAACCTGACAGAGCTTGAGAGGATCTGCTGTGAAGAATGGGAGAAACTCCCCAAATACAGGTGTGACAAGATTGTAGCGTCATACGCAAAAAGACAATCTGTAATCACTGCCAAAGGTGCTTCAACAAAGTACTGAGTAAAGGGTCTGAATCCTTCTGTATACTTTTTTGCTTTGTCATTATGAGGTATTGTGTGTAGATTGATGAGGGGAAAAAAACAATTTAATCAATTTTAGAATAAGGCTGTAACCTAACAAAATGTGGAAACAGTCAAGGGGCCTGAATACTTTCTAAAGGCACCGTATATATACACAGAACAAAAATATAAACGCAACATAAACGTAATCAGTCAACTGAAATACAGTAAATTAATTATGCTCTAATGGATTGCACATGACAGAATACAGATATGCATCTGTTGGTCACAGATACTGTATCTTAAAAAAAAAAGTAAGGGCTGGGGGGCCGGTCCGCAGCATATTTGTCTTAAATATGATTTGGGAGTTTTTTGGTCCACATCATAAATAAATACATGTATTTACATTGAATAAATACTTGCGCAATGCACTGAACTATGCATGCTGCAGTAAACAAATTGTGTTGCCATGACCAAGTATAGCTACACCAAACACACACACAAGCTAGCCCTGCTGCGCAGGCTGCACGCTCTCAGTCTCCCTGGATTTGTTTCAAATGACAGCTGCCTGCCAAAACCGGTCTGTGTGATATGTCAGACTTGCCTCAGCAACGATGCTATGAAGCCATCGAAAATACACAGACATGCATAAACAAACCATCCACGTCTCAAGGATAAACCAGACGGTTTTCCTTTTACAAAAAAGAGATGACCATACCAAACAAAAATGCTGCACAATAATTTCACAGACTATGAGAATTTACTGAAGGCTTCATACTCTCTCATAGCATTTTCCAAGTGCCAGGCTCCTTTCACCGTAGTTGAAAAGCTGGTCATAGCCTCAGTCGTGGATACTTGCCGAGAGGTTTTAGGCCCAACTGCAGCTACAAAGATCAGCATCATCACACTTTCTAATGACACATAGAATGACACGTAGAATCCAGGATATGGCAGATGATATTAAATCACAGGTTTTAAAAAGAACTCGCACATCAAATTGGTTTGCAATCCTATTCGATGAGATGACAGACATTATAAATGCCTGCTTCTTGTATATATTCGATACATACAGTATATGAAGAATTTATTTGTTGCAAAGTGTTGCCTCAGAGTACAACCGCAGGTGAAATATTCTGTCTTCTGAACGAGTACATTACGGGGCATGGAAGACGGTGGGACTGTTGTATCTGGATCTATATGGATGAGACTGCTGCTCAACCTATACATGCAGGGATGCGCACGTGTCATTTTCCAAACAAACGATAAAATAGTAATTTCATTGACAAAACAATAAAAACATGTCATTATACACAATCACATTATCTGTGCTATCAATAAAAACAATGTAACAACTGCATCTTTATAATTATTTCTATATACGTATGTTATTAAAAACATGAAATAGTACAAGATGTTTGACTCACCCGAGTGGCGCAGCGCTCTAAGGCACTGCATCTCAGTGCTAGAGGCATCACTACAGACCCTGGTTTGATCCCAGGCTGTATGATCGGGATTCCCATAGGGCGGTGGACAATTGGCCCAGTGTCGTCCGGGTTAGGGGAGGGTTTTCCAGGGGTAGGACGTTATTGTAAATAAGAATTTATTTTTAACTGGTGTGCCTGTCTCTTGGACACCAACAGGTCAGAGGGATGGAGGAGAGGGATACTCAAGGTGTTTGAGTGTCTGGAGAGACAGAGTGGATAGAGGCGTTTTCGATATGTTCCCCCTATTCTCAACTCTGGCTGACGTGATGTAGAAATGGATCACATGCGTAAATTGATGGCATCACATCGGAGCCAAACTCAGCTCAAATTCTAGGATTACTTTCCCTCACAATCTGATCCACTCCCAGGAAAGCAGTGGATGAGTAATCCGTTCACCAGCACTGAGGAGACTCACAGCTTGTCACAGGTTCTTGAGGATAAACTATTGGAACTGTCCTGTGACCAAGCCCTGAGCGCTTGTTTTAATTTTAATGAGATGCGTCTTATTTACAATGACGGCCTACCCCAGCCAAACCCTCCCCCTAACCCGGACGACACTGTGCACCACCCTATGTGACTCCCGATCATACAGCCCAGGATCGAACCAGGGTCAGTAGTGACGCCTCTAGCACTGAGATGCACTGCATTAGACCGCTGCGCCACTCGGGTGAGTCAAACATCGTTTACTATTAAAAGTCTTTTAATAACGTATATAGAAATAATTATAAAGATTCAGTTGTTGTTACATTGTTTTTATTGACAGCACAGGTAATGTGATTGTGTATAATGACAAAATGTTTTTTTTATTGTTTATGTCATTTACAGACAGACATCCCCTGAAGACAGCCCATCAAATAGACAGGCAAACAGACATCCCCTGAAGAAAGCCCATCAAATAGACAGGCAAACAGACATCCCCTGAAGAAAGCATAGAGAGAGAGACACTGCCCATGAAGACGGCACATACAAACCATGAAGGCAGCCAAGAAAATACATAATTCATACATTTTGTGTAAAGAAAGAAATGAATGAAATCAGTCTTTTTTATAAAGGAAAAGCGATTGCCAACATTTTTTTTTACCAAAGCAGTCCCCAGAACAAGAAGGCCATGTCTTGCTGGTCCCTGGCACAAAAGGTTTGAGAAAGGCTGATATAATAAACAGCCAAGTGGTAAATTGCATTTTATTCTAAAGAAAGGACAAAGATTTTGGCTAATGCACAAATGACTCTGCTTGGCTGAGGAATTAACATAATATATTATCAAGCTGGGTATTTTTTTATACAACTTTACATAACACACATTACCTGTCGTTGTTGATGAAGCCGTCTGTGTCATCAGGGCAGTAACTCGGGTCACTATCAGAAGCATCATGATGGCGTGTCCTTTTCATGGGAGTCAAGGGAGACACTGGCAACAACTTAGGAGGTGTCACAAGGGTACTTGTGTCGCATGACACGGTTTTATTCTGAGGTCTTGCCTGACAAGCTGTGAAAGTAACAAGTGAACAGTGAATACAATAATTTTTTGAGGTCGCTAAACCATTGCAACCATATTGCTGGACGTGTTATGACACCCAACTTTGCTCCTTCTGGTAGGTCCCGGCATCCGTTCATGACCAGGGGATCAGTTTGATGCACTTTGTCTGACAGAAAAACAGCGACAACAATTCATCATCCCTCAATTATAAACATAGCTTGAAAAATAACTTCACCTCGTTTGGAAGCTAATGCTATGCTTTACATATGTAGACTGACTGGCCCCAGATTGGATTAGATTCAGGCCGGTGACGGCGTTACACTATGCAACCAACTGTGACATGTTTTGCTATGGCACTGGGTTGGTTTGAGTTTGTTGCTACTAGTTAATACACTGTTGTAGTCAGACATGAGTTAGCTAGTACCACCATGCAAACTTGGATGTAACATAGTGGTGTACGTAACAGTTTCCCCCATTCTTCTCTGCAGATCCTCTCAAGCTCTGTCAGGTTGGATGGGGAGCATCGCTACACAGCTATTTTCAGGTCTCTCCAGAGATGTTCGATCAGGTTCAAGTCTTGGCTCTGGCTGGGCCACTCAAGGACATTCAGAGACTTGTCCCGAAGCCACCCCTGCGTTGTCTTGGCTGTGTGCTTAGGGTCATTGTCCTGTTGGAAGGTGAACCTTCGCCCCAGTCTGAGGTCCTGAGTGCGCTGGAGCAGGTTTTCATCAAGGATATCTGTACTTTGCTCTGTTCATCTTTCCCTCGATCCTGACTAGTCTTCCAGTCTCTGCCGTTTAAAAACATCCCCACAGCATGATGCTGCCATCACCATGCTTCACTCCAGGGATGGTGCCAGGTTTCCTCCAGACATGATGCTTGGCATTCAGGCCAAAGAGTTCAATCTTGGTTTCATCAGACCAGAGAATCTTGTTTCTCATGTTCTGAGAGTCTTTAGGTGCCTTTTGGCAAACTCCAAGCAGGCTGTCATGTGCCTTTTACTGAGGAGTGGCTTCCACCTGGCTACTCTACCATAAAGGCCTGATTGGTGCAGAGATGGTTGTCCTTCTGGAAGGTTCTCCCATCTCCACAGAGGAACTCTAGAGCTCTGTCAGAGTGACCTTCGGGTTCTTGGTCACCTTCCTGACCGAGGCCCTTCTCCCTCGATTGCTCAGTTTGGCCGGGCGGCCAGTTCTAGGAAGTATTGGTGGTTCCAAACTTCTTCCATTTAAGAATGATGGATGTCACTATGTTCTTGTGGACCTTCAATGCTGCAGAAATATTCTGGTACACTTCCCCAGAACTGTGCCTCGACACAATCCTGTCTCTGAACTCTATGGACAATTCCTTCTACCTCATGGCTTGGTTTTTGCTCTGACATGTACTGTCAACTGTGGGACCATATATGGACAGGTGTGTGCCTTTCCAAATCATGTCCAATCAATTTAATATACCACAGGTGGACTCCAATCAAGTTGTAGAAACATCTCAAGGATGATCAATGGAAACAGGATGCAGCTGAGCTAAATTTCGAGTCTCATAGCAAAGGGTCTGGATACTTATGTAAATATGATATTTCTGTTTTGTATTTTGTATAAATTTGCAAAAGAAAATCACTTTGTCATTATGGGATATTGTGTGTAGATTGATGAGGGAAAACATTAATTAATAAATTTTAGAATAAGGCTGACTTGGTATCCTATGACTGTGCCACGTTGAAAGTCACTGAGCTCTTCAATACAGGCCATTCTTCTGCCAATGTTTGTCTATGGAGGTTGCATGGTTGTGCGCTTGATTTTATACACTGTCAGCAATGGGTGTGACTGAAATAGCCAAATCCACTAATTTGAAAGGGTGTTCACATACTTTTGGCCATGTAGTGTATTTTCCACTACATTGAGATCTGGTGACACACACACATACACACCCTTTATGCTCTTTTGAGACCCCTCTTTCAAAATCCCTGAAATCTCTTCTAGCGATGGTAGCCAAAATAATGGGCAATTGGGCATTTTATACATGACCCTAAGCATGATGGGATGTTGTAATTGCTTAATTATCTCATGAACCACACCTGTATGTAAGTACCTGCTTTCAATATACCTTGTATCCCTCATTTACACAAGTGTTTCCTTTATTACCTGTATGTGCCCCACAATATAGGGGTAAATAAATATTGACAATTATCTCCCTTTAACAACTCCCTACATGCCAAGCCACGTAGCTGTGGGTGAGACACATCATCAGGTTAAAGGAAGGATACAACATCTGCTGTTATGTAAGTAGCTGTAAGTAACTTGGGATAGGAGAAACAGAGAGGATGACAAACCAAGGACACTGCATTGTAGCTGACTGTAATGTCAAATGTAATGTAAAACATTTAGACTGGGAAGTTAGGTGGTAGTAGTGTCACTGATTTGTATGCACCATGTAGATAATTACTACAGTGGGCTAAAACAAGGTCACACAGAGGGATTCTTTGTAGTCTTAAACAAGTCTACTTTGAAACAAAAGTATGCACCCCACACACATGGTTATGGGCTTAAAAAAAGAAGACAACAGTACCATGTCAGATATAGAGTTAAAATGTATTCAATTTTGAGTTTGCATCCCAATATTTCACTTTACATACATCACGGAAGACTGAAATATAACAAAACCTTTTGACATAGAAACACCGGATTTTCGTGTAAAAAAATGTGTCTTAATGAATGATGACATTTTGAAAAATATTAATAACATTCCACCCATGAGGTCAAAGAGGACGCTTTTGGTTATTAACTGTAGGAAAAGGCTACAGTACTATAAGTGGCTTTAGTGTAGATAAGAGTCTCTAATTAGTGAATAAGATCCAGTATAATGTGAATGTATGTTAGGGCTGAGATGTGAAATGGTATTTTAGTAGAGATGAGCTGAGATGTTTGGTGGTTAAGAGTGGAGAATGAAGGGTTGATGTTGTGGTGAGGCTGATGAGTGCGAGGTTGTGCATTGCGATCTTTCTCTGGTACACTCTTCGCTCGGGGGCCCTCCCGTTCACTCAGAGCGCCCACAGAGCTCTGGGCACAGAGCAAAAAAACAAGCCCATCGACATCCATCCCTCCATATATCCATCCATTCAGGCACTGCTGCCGGGGCCCTGGAGAGCTAACGAGGGCCACACAAAGCAGCTCAGGCTCCTATGAAAAGTAGAACAACTAACTCTGACTGACTGTCTCTTTTTTCTTCCTCTCACCCTCTCTCTCTTTCCCCTGGTTTCGATTTCTCATTTATTCTCTCTCTCTCTCTCTCTCTCTCTCTCTCTTTCTCTCTCCCTCCCTCCCTTCCTGCCAGCATGTTAGTGTTTTGGGGTCAGGTTTTCTTTTAATGGTTGGATCCAATTAAACAACAACATTTGACAACAGTAGTATCTTCAGTGGTAGTGACATCCTGAAGTCAGAGCCATAGGCCCACTACTTATTCCTCATCTCCTCACTATCTATCGCTCTCTCTCTCTCTCTCTCTTTCTATCTCCTCTCTCTCTCTCCCTCTCTCACTCTCTTTTGCTCTCTGTTGTCACGTTTTGGCTCAAGGCTACTCATTTGGAGTAATAAAAATAGTTAAACATGGTGTATCATGACAATACCCCTGCCTTGCTTTTCTAGTTCAGTTATTGACTGAACCGATATGTCATTCTCTCCCCCGGCCTTCTCATTCCTCTGTTTTGTCTCAGCACATACAAGCTATGATTATGAGCTAAATAATGGTGGAGATTAAATATCTTGGTAATATCTTTTTTTAATTCACAGTTCATTTAAAATCCTGGATTCATTCAGATCTATGTCCTCTGCCTGTCACGACTTCCGCCGAAGTCGGAAGCGTTCGGACGGCGTTCGGCAGTTGGCGTCACCGGTCTTCTAGCCATCATCGATCCATTTTTCATTTTTCATTTGTTTTGTCTTGTCTTCCCACACACCTGGTTTCAATTCCATTCATTACATGTTGTGTATTTAACCCTCTGTTTCCCATGTCCTTGTCCTTGTCCGGAATTGTTTGTATTGTTGCACTTTATGTATACTGGTGCGCTATGGGTATTTTGTGCCCATTTATAATCATGTTGTTTTGTACCGTTTTATGGTCATATTAAACAACTACGTTTTGTACTAAGTGTTGCTCTCCTGCGCCTGACTTCTCTGCCACCAGTTACGCAACCCTAACACTGCCAAAAGCCTTTCATCGAGTATAGAGAAACTCAACACCAGTTAAGCACCTCCAGTGCCTCAGGAAAACTTTTAACAATGTTTGACTATGGACAGTCTACAGGTGTCCACTCACCCACAGATAGTTAATTAATGTTTTGGTTGACATTTTGCGCAGAGACTACGGGATCGCTTCCCCTCAGTTGTAAGCCCCATGAAAATGCCCACTAAGCAGTTCTTTCTTTCCCACTCACTCTGTTTTCTTCTCGTCTAGTTCCTCTTTCTTACCCCCCATTCTCTCAGGTCACCCCAGTTAATGTCCTATTTACAGCGGGCATCTGTCAGCCTCCCTTTATGGGTCATGCCCCTCTCCCACACTGAGACGCACCGCGCTGCTCCGCTACCCATCAGCCAATACAAATGCTGACCCGATGACCCTGCTGAGGACACACTCTGACCTGGCTACAGCTGGATCCGCCAGAAGTTGCCTTCTTCATCAGAAAGAACTCCTCTGCAGGTAAGTCCTTCAGGTCATAGAGAACTGCAGTCAACGAGTTCATCAACAATTCTCACAGATTTTAGGCGTGGTGAAACCCTGTAGCGCTCCACAGAGAAAGCAGGAATGGTATTGGTACCACTATGGAGTGACTGTGTCGTATGCATATGTTTTTTAAAGTTGAGAGAGAGGGTGTTGAATTAATTAAATAATTTTCAGCTGTAGTGTTTCTTGTGTCTGAAAGCACAACACCATGCTGTTGATTCAGAGGTCAGCAGCTGCCCTTGGGTTCCCGTGTCGCCGTCATGCAAGGAGAGAAAGACATGTCAGGAACCAGTTCTGCAACACAGTGTTGATACTCTTCACATTCAATGACATTGAGGGAACTCCCATCATAAATCTGGCCAAAAACAGATCAAAGGGAAGGTTATTACAGATGCTCCCATTCGCTAAGTTGAGAACATGAATTGATGTCAGATCCAAGATGTACTGTGTGCATCAATATATTCTGTAACCTGTGTGTCTCTCACAACCCATTAAATATGTCACTTCTCCCTCCATTCAAATTAAAGTAAGAGAGATGGGTCTCTCGTTGCAATGGAAAGTAACACTATAGCAACCATAGAGTGTTATGTCATTCTGGACTACATGTATCAAACTCAGATCCAATAGTCTTGAGATCGCTCCATTAAAGAGCCTCATCAGTGGCTCCCCCATTACAACTGCTCTCAGCTAGTGCCACCCAGTGGCAGCCAAGCATACTCATCGTGTTATCTAAATGGCGTGTCATAGTGTAATTTTAAACAGCCATATTTCAACTAGCTGGTTCTCTAATGGAGTGGAGATTGGCGGTGTCCTTGAGCACAGGTCACAGAGTCACTTGTAAGGCCGCTCAGGAGGGAAAGGAAAGCTGGTGTTTCACTAATGCTTGATGAAATGTGAATAAATACTAAAACACAGGGAAAAATCCAGAGTGCTGATGATGGAGCTCTTGGTTTCCCTCTCTCTGCCCCAGGGCCCCATGGGTAATTAGAGCTGCCCTCTAAGCGGTGCCTCCAGTCCAGAGGCAAGTGGGACTTTGGGGACCAGAGCAGCTCCCTATAGGCTGACACATGGCATCTCTGTGTGCACTATTCGGACCTCTCTTAACAGGTGGAATTAATGGGGCTTCGTTGCATTTCCTTCACTTAACTTGAAGGGGAAGTGGTGAGGGGAGGGGGACTTTGAGAATGGAGGGGTTTTAGTAGTCTTGAAAACCCGAACCTAGGCAACACAGTGACTAGGCAACACAGTGACTAGGGTCGGGTTTTCAAGACTAGGGTTTTAGCAATGGCAACAAGTGGTAAATTCCACACACTAATTTGTTCACATACACAAACAAACACAGGCTGGTGTGTCAATCCCATCACCATTAAGCATATCAATACCTTCTGAATGTTAGTTCTGCCAGAGAGAGAGAGAGAGCGAGAGAGAGGGTCTGTGTTAGTTTTGTAATGTGTCTTGTGCAGGGGTTCCCAAACTTTTTCACCCAGGCACCCTCCAGTATTGGGGAACGTTACCACAAAATATACGGGCTAAAAAACATAGCTAAAAAACGTTAGCTGACATGGGCTAGTTGATCTGGACATTTCTGACAAGTTATAAATACAGTGCCTTCAGAATGTATTCAGACCCCTTGACTTTTTCCAAATTTTGTTATGTTACAGCCTTATTCTAAAATGGATTACATCCATTTTTTTCCTCAGCAATCTACACACAATACCCCATAATGACAAAGTGAAAACAGGTTTTAACATATTTTTGCAAATACCATATTTACATAAGTATTCAGACCCTTTGCTATGAGACTCAAAATTAAGCTCAGGTATGTCCTGTTTCCATTGATCATCCTTGAGATGTTTATACAACTTGATTGGAGTCCACCTGTGGTAAATTAAATTGATTGGGCATGATTTGGAAAGGCACACACCTGTCTATATAAGGTCCCACAGTTGACGGTGCATGTCAGAGCATAAACCAAGCCATGAGGTAGAAGGAATTGTCCACAGAG
Organism: Hucho hucho; assembly: GCA_003317085.1. Lineage (NCBI taxonomy): Eukaryota > Metazoa > Chordata > Actinopteri > Salmoniformes > Salmonidae > Hucho > Hucho hucho. The sequence goes on from QNTS01000659.1 coordinate 171,993, forward strand.
CTACGAGACAGAATTGTGTCGAGGCACAGATCTGGGAAAGGGTACCAAAACATTTCTGCAGCATTGAAGATCCCCAAGAAAACAGTGGCATTCATCATTCTTAAATGGAAGAAGTTTGGAACCACCAAGACTCTTCCTAGAGCTGGCCAAACCCGGCCAAACTGAGCAATCGGGGGAGAAGGGCCTTGTTCAGGGAGGTGACCAAGAACCCAATGGTCACTCTGACAGAGCTTTAGAGTTCCTCTGTAGAGATGGGAAAACCTTCCAGAAGGACAACCATCTCTGCAGCACCAATCAGGCCTTCATGGTAGAGTGGCCAGACGGAAACCACTCCTCAGTAAAAGGCACATGACAGCTCACTTGGAGATTGCCAAAAGGCATCTAAAGGACTCTCAGACCATGAGAAACAAGATTCTCTGGTCTGATGAAACCAAAATTGAATTATTTGGACTAAATGCCAAGCGTCACGTCTGGAGGAAATCTGGCACCATCCCTACAGTGATGCATGGTTGTGGCAGCATCATGCTGTGGGGATGTTTTTCAGCGGCAGGGACTGGGAGACTAGTCAGGATCGAGGCAAAGATGAACGTAGCAAAGTACAGAGAGATCCTTGATGAAAACCTGCTCCAGAGTGCTCAGGACCTCAGACTGGGGCGAATTTTCACCTTCCAACAGGACAACGACCCTAAGCACACAGCCAAGACAACGCAGGAGTGGCTTCGGGACAAGTCTCTAAATGTCCTTGAGTAGCCCAGCCAGAGCCCGGACTTGAACCCGATCGAACATCTCTGGAGAGACCTGAAAATAGCTGTGCAGCAACGCTCCCCATTCAACCTGACTGAGCTTGAGAGGATCTGCAGAGAGAAATGGGAGAAACTCCCCAAATACAGGTGTGTCAAGCTTGTAGCGTCATACCCAAGAAGACTCGAGGCTGTAATCGCTGCCAAAGGTGCTTCAACAAAGTTCTGATTAAAGGGTCTGAATACTTATGTAAATGTGATATTTCAGTTTTTGCTTTGTCATTATGGGGTATTGTGGGTAGACTGATGAGGGGGCAAAAATGATTTAAGCAATTTTAGAATAAGGCTGTAATGTAACAAAATGTGGAAAAAGTCAAGGGGTCTGAATACTTTCCGAATGCACTGTAGCTCTCTAAGGTATGCAATGACTGACATGATGAGAGGAATTGCAACTTGTGCATTCTACTATTACAACTTTCAAGTGTAAGTTGAAAACCGGACTGAGTTCCTTAAAAATAAAAATTATGGAACCACTGCCTTACAGAACTTATTGCCTTTCAGCTCTTTGTGACATGAACAGAGGCATCGACAGAGCTTTCCATGTGAAGTACCATGAGCCTTCCATTTTGTCGATATAGTATATAACCTCTCTGGACTCGGCATGTCGTACAGAGTAAAGCTCTGTGTTATTGCGATTATCGGCCAAAGCGGATAGCTGTAGATCGATTTTCCCACTGCTATTGGGTCGTTCCACGAAATGAGTACATTTTGCGTACCTTTTATATTTTAAGTAGAAATTGTGCTCAAATATTGCATTTTAAAAGCCTGTTAATATAGACCACATGGAAACTTCAATAAATCTGATTTTTTTTTTTATTTGAATAAAGACTTGCTGAAGTGCCAAAAGTCAGCATTTGAACATGTCCCTCTGTGTATCCTCTGACTTTTGGTAAGATTTTAACCCACATAACCCCAAGATTTCTCAAAGTTTTCAACATAATTGTAAAGCCGTAGTTATTTTGTTGCTTTGACAAAGTCATTTCTGAAGATTATTATTTATTTCTTATAATTATGTTTCCAATTTTTTGTAAAAATAAAGAATAAATAATTTCCCTCAATTTAAGGTCAATCCTGTTGTTTTAATATGGTGAAACTATTCAAGGTCAACCCTCTTGTTTTAATATGGTGAAAAAACTATTGCTTTTTTAAATCATTGTTTCTAAAGAAACATTGAACATCTAAAAGTCAAGTAATAGTGTAAAAGCAGGTGAGCTGGTTCTACTTTTTGGGGGATTTTTTTGTGTTTTGTGGTGGAAAACGAGCATAACACGACAACCCTTTTATCCATACATAGACTAGAAATGTTTTCACAATTATTATTTTTGTCAATTGCCCCTCCATGTTACACACAACAAGCTTCCATTCCACCTGTCACAAGAGGATTTATGACTGATTTAAGATTAAATCACACACACAACCCTGTTACTTTATTTGGCACTTAATAGGCACTTTCTATAGTATTTTTTTTTAAACCTCTTGAGATGGGAAAAACTATGTTTTATTAAGTTGAACATGTGCTCTTTATGACAAAAGGCACCTAATTGGTGGAAGGACCCTGTGTACTGTAAGTGTGGATGGGAAAAAAAAACAAGGCAATTTCCTGAATCCAGCTCATTTTGTTGCAATGCTTTCCAATCATGTCCTCAGAGCAGGATATTGTCCTAAAAAAAAAGAGTAACAGCACAAATCTCAAAGTGCTAGTACATTTGTAGTGTGTGTGCTTGATCGCCTGTGTGCGTACACTCGTGCATGGGTATATGTGCGCAATGTGCAGCAAGCCATTACAGTCATTGTACAGTATTTATATTGGCAGGTAGTTGCGAGAGGGTAGGACGTTTATGATCTGATGAACAACACTATTAAAGACATCAGCGAGGTTGCACAGAGCTCCCATTAGAGAGCATTCATTCACTCTCATATACACACACACAAATATGCACAAACACACACACATATTCTCTGGATGGGACAACCCAAGGGCATTTCAGGAAATGGCTCAGTGATGGACCCACCAGAAGGAGGAGAGAACAAAGATGCCTATATTTATGTATGTATGCAGGTGCATGGGAGTTTAGAGTATCTACCGTGACTCAGACTCTGAGGTCAGGCAGGTCTGTTTCTCATGGGATCTCCCATATGGTGACCCTGACAGCTGGGCGCTTCCTGAGGTGGAAAGTTAGAGAGAGGAAGTGGAGAGTCAAGGTTCTTCCTATTAAAACATGTATTTGTTTTGTCATGATAAAAGCTAAATTTCTTTGAGACTAAATTTAACTCTCACACATTGAGACAAACAAAGTGTAAATTGAATGTTGGATTTGAGAGGACACAAATGGGTAATAATAATAATGTATATGTATTTTATATAGTGCATTTCGTTACATAAGGAATCTCAATGTCGCTGAGGGGGGAGGGGGGACTGGTGAAGTGGGGATAAGGGAGAAGGGCAACCAAACGGAAATCCCTGGATGTTGGAGAGAGGACGGAGTGACAAAATGGCAGTCATGCAAACTGACACCTAAGATAAATGAATAGATGTTTAAACAAGCTTGATTGGACAGTATAAACATTACATCAAACTAAGTGTGATTGCTACATGGTGTAGCACTTGCGTGATGGGGTGCTTGGACTTGGACAATTAAAATTGTATAAATTCAAAGCATTACAGGAAAGAGTTCCATGTACTCTGTATTATACAGTAGTATTGTGCAACAGTGTAATTTTATCAGTTTTTTTTTATCCTTCAATGTGAAATTCATAGCTGCAGGAACAAGCAGTATTTTAGGAGTAGTGTGTGTGTGTGTTACATTCAATTAAAACCCTAACCTTGGGTTTGAGTTAATTAATCCTAAATGTATTAGGGCAATCTGCAAACTCAAATTACTTGACCTGAGGTTTTAATTAAAAATCCTTATTTTGTATTAACTATTACCACAGTGTAACACCTGCTCCCGCTCCCCCTCTCTGGCGCTCGAGGGCGCCAGGCTGCCCATCATTACGCACCCGTCACCATTGTTACGCGCATCAGCTCTTCAATGGACTCACCTGGACTCTATCACTTATTGATTGCCTCCTCTATATCTGTCTATTTCTCAGTTTGATCCCCGTGTCAGCATTAATGTCGTTATGTTACCCTTGTCCAGACACTGTCCGTCTGTCATTTATTAAATATTCACTCCCTGTACTTGCTTCTCATCTCCCAGCATCTGTCCTCACACACAGAATATTAACTAGCAACACCTACATGTACTTATGCAAACGTAGCAGTCCAATTCAAGTTCCTATTACAGTGGCTCCTCCTAGGATAGATTCATGACAAGAACTCCAACTCCAACCACTGTAGGTGGTGTTTACCTAGAGTTGCCTCTTCGTCACCACCTTCCATCCCTTTGGATACTCGTCCAAGACCCCTTTGAGTCACATTAAAGGAAATAAATAAAAAATGTCTGTCATATAACGGTTTGTCACTGGGGAGGGTGAGTGTGACTCAGAGTCTCTCTCACGGAGGTAGTGCCATGTTAACAACTTTGCCCCATCCAACATTTCTGACACCAGTCTAAGAAGTTGGTGTAGAGAGCAGATATGTGGGGATTGAGGTGAAGATAAATAGCCATAGCACTTCAAGGTAGCCTTCCCCAGAACAGCACCAAGCCTCATACCTACTTTTCTGTTCCCAAAATGCAAACATGGTGTTATTTGTCTAGACAGGGCTGTCACCAAAGCACAGCCCAAGTGCTCTCTCTTCACATGCGATTGAATTATCCATGGGTGCGTTGTGTGTCTTCAGCTCTTACAAGGATGGAGCAATGAGGTAATAAAACAAGGACTATTAGATCATGACTTGTAGTTTCCCCAACAACATTTTATACATAATATCATCCATATTCTGCATGAAAATAAAAATGCTTTGTTATTCGACTGCACTGTGGATTTCTAGATTCAGATAAGAAGCAGATATAAACGCAATCTTGTTGACAGCTGTACTTTCATATAAAGTTTTACTAACACTTAGAGACAGGGCCATGACAACAGAACAACTACTATGTTATGACACAAACATAACAAGCATCCAAAAGTATGACTGAAGACTTTGTCCTCTAACACACTGTGACAGTAGCCTGAGCAAATTATGCTTCAGTCAAGGTCACTGCAAGTACACTGAAGTTTGTTTGGACAATTCATCCTTCACATGATTACTAGGGATGGGGTTGGTCCTGCTGACAACAGCCGTGTGAACGGCGACATCTAATCAACATCAAAACAGGAAGAAGTCAGTCTAAAATTGTGCTTTAGATAGAATATGGAGACCATTTATCTAATGAACAGTAGTTCCTTTATTGGATCAAAAACATGTTTCAAATCCAGCTTGAGGGACCAATACCAATGAGGCCTAACACTGGAAGAGTAACAGACACTTTCGCAGACCTGCACACATAGTAACATTTGCAGTGAATGGCTTTATTTATAGATACAATTACAAAACAACAAGCAAACAACGTGCAAAAACAATATCATCCATACATAAATAACCATACATAACTAATATAGTATTCATAAATATCTACTGAAATGTATCATTACATTACATTTAGCAGCCAGCAACTGATCCTGAAATAAATAAAACTACAAATAAGGATGAGGTGTACAATACATTTCATAAGTCAGGTTGATTGTCGAAGGTGGTTACGTGAGAAACATACCAAAGAGATAGTGTCACCATGCCATTTGAAGCAATTACAGGCTATGCTGTAATTACCTGTCTGATGCGATACCAGAGGTGCTGTCTTTTACAGAACATACAGTTTACTGTACTGTTCTACTGAATGATGCTATAGTTAACCAGTGCTAGGAATTGCAGTGAATATGTGCATTTAATAAGAGGACTTTACACATGTTTCATGCCTAGTCTAATAAGTATAGATATGTGAAGAGTTATTGCTCCCACTGATGGCCCAATGAAAACTATACAAGAATATGTATGATTTGACCCCAAACTTATTCCCAAATTGTACAAACTTTTTCATAATAAATTACATTTCTGAGATTATTTCAAACACATACAAGATACGCATGGTCTGTTTCTTCATCCAGATAACTAATGCAGATTTTGTGCACTTCAGCATTCATCCTTCATATCACACTATCAGCATCATTAACACTAAGGTGAGAGAGGTGAAGGCATAGAGGTGTATATAGCACACACCATCTGGTGGAAGGTGGAGTAGTCCATTGGAAGTCATGCTGAAATCCTGACTTGAGATACACGCTAACCTTCTTATAAATCATATTGATGATATTGGAGGATTTGTGAGAAAGTTAATGTTGTGCAACTTTCCCTCAGATCAGGATCATACCATTAGAGGCAATAAGGAAGGTCCGTAAACAAAAACTGGAAACTGAATCGACATTTTTTAAATATACAAAAAGGCGAGAGCATTGCTGGTGGGGAGTTACAAAACAATCACACTAAAACCAAGCATACGCAGTACAAAAGCAGTGTGACTGACTAGACTCACTGAGATTCACCCTCCATGGTTTCGTCAATAACCCACCTCCGTTTTGAAAATGTAAATTAGAACATATCTAAATATTACTGTGTGCAGTTCAGGCAGTTTAGCTGTGGCGACCGTTGATGATGTTCCCCCCAGGAGGAGCGATGTGGATGGAGTCCAGTATAGGCCGGAGTATCTGACCAAAGGGTCTAAATGGTTAGACAGAGGAACAGGGCAGAGGGTAAGAGAGGTACACAAGTCAGTAATGCATTACTAGTATATGTCGCTCAGCTACTAAGTATGTTGACTCACGTGGAGAGCACTTCAGAGGGCAGGTCTGTGATGTAAGAAGGGATCTTCCGGCCTGTCAAGAACTGGGCCAACTCATTAGTGAAGGTGTTACAGTTGTGCTCAAACAACCTATACTTGTCACCTCTATGGAAGAATAAGAACAAAAAGAAATCTCAGATCTAAATCAGCTATCACTGCTATATCACTGCTATATGTGTCCACCAAGGTGGTGGTGTATGAGGTGAGTTACCCAAAAACAACACTTTTTTTGTGACACATACACACACACCTGTATGTGTTCTCTCCTAGCGAGGACAGGTAGTCCATGAAGATCTCCTCTGTCACCTCTGTGTTTCCCAATTCCACCACAGTGTCTGGGGAACCAAGCATTGTTCCCCCCTAAAACACATAAAGTCCATATTATCCTACAAAACACCAACCCCCAAACTTCTCTGTATATCCGATGCGTTTAACTTCCCTCCTCTTTGAAGGTCATACCAATGTAGGCCTAGTCTTACTGTCAGCTAGTGCAAACCTATGATAAAGAGTAGAGGGCACACTGAAGTAGGTCTTAGCAAATATTAGGAGGATATTAGCCAATACATAATTTTAGGCTTACTGGTGAGCAGCTGGAAATACCCACTCCTCCAAAGTAGAACTCTTCTCCATAAACCACAATGGCTGAGTGCCTGTGAGAATTGAAACACAAGAATGAGTTTACAGTAATGGATGGTTACAATATGGACATGAAAATAATTATTTTAAGAATTGCACAGTGACAGTAAAGACAACGTTGTGTGGATTAATTGTATTGTCACAAAATTATAGGTGGGATAATTCTTACCATATGCCATCAAGTTGTTTTCCTGTAACACATTAAAATATATATATGTGTGTGACCGAGGCTTTATGCTGCTGATGAGCATGCATGTCAATCAAGCTCGCACAAACCTGTTTCACTCTTGTCTTGTGTGTAGCTAGCTAGCATTTTAGCTAACGTAAACGTTGCAATATTGTTGAGCTGAAATTCTGAAGAATAAGCCTTTGAATAGCTAGGCTATACTGTATAAACTAAGCTCAAACTTACTTCAATTGGCAGGTTGTGGCGAACTAGCTAGCAAGTTAATAACAAACAAAAAATGATGCATTGCAAGAGTAGTGTTGGCCTACCCAGCTAGCTAGCTAGCTAGCCATCAACTGGATCAAAGGCTTGCCGACGTGCTCAAGCAATCTCAACCGGCAGCTAGCTACTATAGCTACACAGCTTCATTATCTGGGGAAGTTGTCGAGACTGAGCTTCACTTACCTAACATGATGGGGCTGAGATTGCGAGCCATTCCTCTTGATAGGTCGTATATATACAGTTGTACACTGTATGTTGTTGTGTCATTTTTATCCATTACGTTAAACCCCCAAATTTGTGTTTATGTTAGCTAGCTATGCTAACAGTAACGTTAGCTATTTTGCGGTTAACTTGCCTTTCTACTGACTGCTCATTAGCTGGCTTTGCAAGGTTGCTGTCTACTGACAAAATGTCACGAGATTATATTATCAGCTAAATTACCTGAACGTTGTACCTATGACGTTAGATATTTAGATGTCTGATTACAATCTACAAGTACCCTGGCTGCCAGAGACAGTTGTCCCCCATAAAATTGCAGATTGGCATCTCATAGGCATGGTAGTGCATCAGCGCCTCCATGCGTCCACATAGCACTGTAGAGGTTCTGTGGTANGTTGAAGTGTACCTATGATGAAAATTACAGGCCTCTCTCATCTTTTTAAGTGAGAGAACTTGCACAATTGGTGGCTGACTAAATACTTTTTTGCCCCACTGTATATTATCAGCTAAATTACCTGAACGTTGTACCTATGACGTTAGATATTTAGATGTCTGATTACAATCTACAAGTACCCTGGCTGCCAGAGACAGTTGTCCCCCATAAAATTGCAGATTGGCATCTCATAGGCATGGTAGTGCATCAGCGCCTCCATGCGTCCACATAGCACTGTAGAGGTTCTGTGGTAGAATGTCTCTGTTATAAAAAAGCATTGCCATGATATTCTCTATCAAATCCCCAACTATAGCTCCTCGCATCTGAACATTTTCAGAAGGCTTTCTAGCCTATTAAATGGGATTCACCCAGTGTGGACTGGGGAGTGACCATTGCGCGAGACAGTCGCTCTCCACTGTCCAGGTGCTGAATTTCAGATTTCCGATTCCTGCCGCTGTCCATGCGGCTGAATCTCATCTTGCTGCTTTTAGCCTGTTTGTTTACTTGAACAACATCATACCTTTCTACACTTATGACAAAGTTCACACATATTACTGTGTGTATTATTGTTGCACTTGAGTCTTCAAGCTTCAGATCCAAGGGCATAGTGATTGCAGTGTTGTGGCCATCAGTCATGGAATTGGACAGCAAAACCAACATTGATTGCATTTGGAGACTTCACAAGGTTTGACAGGTGAGTTAAGGGTTCTAACAAGTGTCTCATATAAAACTATTTTTACATTTGTAGTTTTTTGGTTGGCATAACAAAACTCTCTACATATTCGGTTATGGATCCATCACCCATAGGTTTACTCACTAACTAAGTGTCTGAAGGTTGTTGTCACATACAGTGCCTATCATAAGTATTCACCCCCTTGGAGTTCTTAGCATTTTATTGTGTTACAAATTGGAATTAAAATGGATTTAATTGTAATTTGTTTGTCAACAATCGACACAAAATACTCTGTAATGTCAAAGTGGAAGAATTTTTTTAAATTATTTTTTATTTATGAAAAATAAAACACTAATATACTTTATCTTGATTAGATAAGTATTTACCCCCTGAGTCAATACAGCTGTGAGTCTTATAAGGTAAGTCTCTAAGAGCTTTGCACACCTGAATTGTGCAATATTTGCCCATTATTTTCTAAATTGTTCAAGCTCTGTCAAGGTGTTGGGGGTCATGGCTAGACAACAATTTTCAAGTGTTGCCATAGATCAAAACTGTGACTTGGCCAATGTCTTCTTGGTTAGCAACTCTAGTGTAGATTTGGCCTTGTGTTTAAGGTTATTGTCCTGTTGAAAGGTACATTACTCTCCCAGTGTCTGGTGTAAAGCAGACTGAAGCAACTCAGTCTTTGCCGATGTCAAGCATACCCATACCATGATGCAGCCACCACCATGCTTGGAAATACGGAGGCAGTTACTCAGTGATGTGTTGGATTTGCCACAAACATAAGGCTTTGCATTTAGGCCAAAATTGTATTCCTTTGCCGTACTTTAGCAATGCTTACAGGATGGATGTTTTGGAACATTTGTATTCTGTATATTTGTATTCTTCTTTTCACTCTGTCATTTAGGTCATTTTTGTGAAGAGACTACAATGTTGTTGATCCATCTTCAGTTTTCTCCCATCACAGCCATTGAACTCTGTAGCTGTTTTAAAATTACCAATGGCCTAATGGTGACGTCCCTGATCAGTTTCCTTACTGTCCTGCAGCTCAGTTCAGAAGAACGTATCTGGGGGGTTTAATATATAATCCACAGCATGCTTAAAGAGATATTCAATGTCTGATTTGTTGTTGTTACCCATCTACCAATCACTGCTCTTCTTTATGAGGCTTTCGAAAAGCTCCCTGGTCTTTGTAGTTGAATCTGTTCTTGAAATTCAGTACTTGACTGAGGGAACTTACAGATGTTGTATATATGGGGGACAGAGGAAGGGTTAGTCATTCAAAAATCACATCAACCCCTATTATTTCACACAGAGTGAGTCCGTGTACATTTTACTCCTGAACTAATTTAGGCTTGCCTAAACAAAGGGGGTGAATACTTTTTAGTTATTTAATTGTCTTACATTTTAATTTTCTTTTCACTTTGAAATGATCAAGTATTTTGTGTAGATCAATGACAAAAAACATCACACAATGAAATATATTTCAATCAAAATTAGTAACACAACAAACTGAAAAAAAAACAAGGAGGGGGAATCAATCAATCAAATGTATTTATAAAGCCCTTTTTACATCAGACGATGTCACAAAGTGCTATACAGAAAACCAGCCTAAAACTCCAAGCAACAAGCAATGCAGATGTAGAAGCATGGTGGCTAGGAAAAACTCCCTAGAAAGGCAGGAATCTAGGAAGAAACCAAGAGAGGAACCAGGCTCTGAGGGGTGGCCAGTCCTCTTCTGGCTGTGCCGGGTGGAGATTATAACAGTATATGGCCAAGATGTTCAAACGTTCATAGATGACCAGCAGGGTCAAATAATAATAATCACAGTGGTTGTAGAGGGTGCAACAGGTCATCACCTCAGGAGTAAATGTCAGTTGGCTTTTCATAGCCGATCATTCTGAGTTAGAGACAGCAGGTGTGGTAGAGAGAGAGAGTCGAAAACAGCAGGCCCAGGACAAGGTAGCACGTCCGGTGAACAGGTCAGGGTTCCATAGCCACAGGCAGAACAGTTGAAACTGGAGCAGCAGCACAACCAGGTGGACTGGGGACAGTCTCTTAAGTGAATACTTATGATACCCACTGTAAAGGGCTCTACACAGTCTACGCAAACGGATCCGACCAAGGTCCGTTTGCATCGCGTTCCAAAAATGCAGACACATAAATGTACATAGACTACGTAGAGAGTAGAGGTCGACCGATTATGATTTTTCAACGCCGATACCGATTATTGGTGGACCAAAAAAAGCCGATACCGATTAAGTCGGCCGATTTTTATATATATTTGTAATAATGACAATTACAACAATACTGAATGAACAATGAACCCTTTTATTTTAACTTAATATAATACATAAATAAAATCTATTTAGTCTCAAATAAATAATAAAACATGTTCAATTTGGTTTAAATAATGCAAAAACACCGTGTTGGAGAAGAAAGTAAAAGTGCAGTACGTGCCATGTAAAAAAGCTAAAGTTCCTTGTTCAGAATATGAGAACATATGAAAGCTGGTGGTTCAATATTCCCAGTTCTTCAATATTCCCAGTTAAGAAGTTTTAGGTTGTAGTTATTATAGGAATTATGACGTGTCAACTATTTTTCTCTACCATTTGTATTTCATATACCTTTGACTATTGGATGTTCTTATAGGCACTTAGCCTAATCTGCCAGCCTAATCTCGTGAGTTGATAGGCTTGAAGTCATAAACAGCGCTGTGCTTCAAGCATTGCTAAGAGCTGCTGGCAAACGCAGTAAAGTGCTGTTTGAATGAATGCTTACGAGCCTGCTGCTGCCTACCACCGCTCAGACAGACTGCTCTATCAAATTAGACTTAATTATAATAAACACACAGAAATACAAGCCTTTGGTCATTAATATGGTAAAATCCGGAAACTATCATTTCGAAAACAAAACGTTTATTCTTTCAGTGAAATACGGAACCATTCCGTATTTTGTCGAACGGGTAGCAACCCTAAGTCAAAATATTGCTGTTACATTGCACAACCTTCAATGTTATGGCATAATTATGTAAAATTCTGGCAAATTAATGACGGTCTTTGTTAGGAAGAAACACAGTTTGCAATGAGACAGGTGGCCTAAACTGTTGCATATACCCTGACTCTGCTTGCACTGAACGCAAGAGAAGTGACACAATTTCCCTAGTTAATATTGCCTGCTAACATGCATTTATTTTAACTAAATATGCAGGTCTAAAAAAATATACTTCTGTTTATTGATTTTAAGAAAGGCATTGTTTATGGTTCGGTACATTTGTGCAACGAATGTGCTTTTGTTAAATCATCACCCGTTTGGCAAAGTTGAAGTTGGCTGTGATTCGATGATAAATTAACAGGCACCGCATTGATTATATATAACGCAGGACAAGCTAGTTAACCTAGTAATATCATCAACCATGTGTAGTTAACTAGTGATTATGTGAAGATTGATTGTTTTTTATAAGAGAAGTTTAATGCTAGCTAGCAACTTACCTTGGCTCATTGCAGCCACAAGGTCCTTTTGACGCTGCACTCGCGTAAGAGGTGGTCAGCCTGCCACGCAGTTTCCTCATGGATTGCAATGTAATCGGCCAAAATCAGCGTCCAAAAAGGCCGATTACCGATTGTTATGAAAACTTTGTCCCTAATTAATTGGTCGACCTCTAGTAGAGAGTGACGCAAACGGACTCCGTCGGCTCTGTTTGCGTGGACTGTTTAGACCACTTAAGGATTTGCGATGTAAATTTACTCACTCTTGAAAAGAGACTGCCCACAGCCAGCCCATACGTCATATTGGAACCTGTGATTGAACAATGCTGTATATCAGTGTTATACTGTATCACAAAAGGAATATTTTAATTTACAAGATACTTATAGATTTTAATAGGGGTGCCAATATAGCACTGTGTTTGTGTGTGTGCACACATTCGCTTGTGCTTGCATGAGTCATGCGTATGTGTGTCCTGCCTGTTTTCATTTACATGTTCAGTCCAGTAGAACAATCAACGCAACAATCAATGTATCATGTATTATCAATTTTGGAACGATAAAAACAGCAGTTTTGTTATGCTCTAGCAAAGGTCAAAGGTTAAAGTAGAGAGGTTGATCTACCAACACCTTCTTTTGCTTTTCATTGGTCACCTTGGAAACAGTTACCATGACATCTGGAGATTGTCGATTATGCAAGAGACCCAGGCTGTGGGAGGGGTATGTAGGCGTTTCAACAATGGGGCAAAGCCTGGGACAAAAGTGGAATACAGCTTGGGGCTTCCCCAATAGAGATTCAAATCAAATCTAAAATCTCATTGTATTTGTCACATGCTTCATAAACATCAGGTTTAGACTAACATTGAAATCCTTACTTACTGGTCCTTTTCCAACAATGCAGAGTTAGAAATAGTGACACGAGGAATAAATATGCAGTGAATAATAAATAACAATAACGAGTAAAAAATAACATGGCTATATACAGTGAGTACCGCTACCGAGTCGATGTGCAGGGGAACAAGGTAATTGAGGTAGCTATGTACTGTAGATATACAGTGGGGGAAAAAAGTATTTAGTCAGCCACCAATTGTGCAAGTTCTCTCACTTAAAAAGATGAGAGAGGCCTGTAATTTTCATCATAGGTACACTTCAACTATGACAGACAAAATGAGGAAAAACAATCCAGAAAATCACATTGTAGGATTTTTAATGAATTTATTTGCAAATTATGGTGGAAAATAAGTATTTGGTCACATACAAACAAGCAAGATTTCTGGCTCTCACAGACCTGTAACTTCTTCTTTAAGAGGCTCCTCTGTCCTCCACTCGTTACCTGTATTAATGGCACCTGTTTGAACTTGTTATCAGTATAAAAGACACCTGTCCACAACCTCAAACAGTCACACTCCAAACTCCACTATGGCCAAGACCAAAGAGCTGTCAAAGGACACCAGAAACAAAATTGTAGACCTGCACCAGGTTGGGAAGACTGAATCTGCAATAGGTAAGCAGCTTGGTTTGAAGAAATCAACTGTGGGAGCAATTATTAGGAAATGGAAGACATACAAGACCACTGATAATCTTCCTCGATCTGGGGCTCCACGCAAGATCTCACCCCGTGGGGTCAAAATGATCACAAGAACGGTGAGCAAAAATCCCAGAACCACACGGGGGGACCTAGTGAATGACCTGCAGAGAGCTGGGACCAAAGTAACAAAGCCTACCATCAGTAACACACTACGCCGCCAGGGACTCAAATCCTGCAGTGCCAGACGTGTCCCCCTGCTTAAGCCAGTACATGTTCAGGCCCGTCTGAAGTTTGCTAGAGAGCATTTGGATGATCCAGATGAGGATTGGGAGAATGTCATATGGTCAGATGAAACCAAAATANTTTGACCTCTGTCATTGCCAACAAAGGGTATATAACAAAGTATTGAGATAAACTTTTGTTATTGACCAAATACTTATTTTCCACCATAATTTGCAAATAAATAAATTAAAAATCCTACAATGTGATTTTCTGGATTTCTTTTTCTCATTTCGTCTGTCATTGTTGAAGTGTACCTATGATGAAAATTACAGGCCTCTCTCATCTTTTTAAGTTGGAGAACTTGCACAATTGGTGGCTGACTAAATACTTTTTTGCCCCACTGTAGGTAGGGGTAAAGAGACTAGGCAACAGGATAGATAAGGCAGTAGTAGCTCTGTGTGTGTGTGTGTGTGTGTGTGTTAGAGTAAAAAATGGTCAATGCAGTACTCCGGTTATCCATTTGATTAGCTATTTATCAGTCTTGTTTAGAATTCTTATGGCTTGTGGTAGAAGCTGTTTAGGATCCTGCTGGTTCCAGACTTGGTGCACTGGTACCGCTTGCCATGCGGTAGCAGAGAGAACAGTCTATGGCTTGGGAGTTATTTAAAAAAAATTGGGCCTTCCTCTGACACCGCCTGGTATAGAGGTCCTAGATTGTAGGGAGCTTGGCCCCAGTGATGTACTGGGCCGTACTTACCACCCTCTGTAGCGCCTTGCGGTCGTCTGCCTTGCAGTTGCCGTAACAAGATGTGATGCAGCCAGTCAAGATGCTTTCAAAGGTGCAGCTGTTGAACTTTTTGAGGATTTCAGGGCCCATGCCAAATCTCTTCAGCCTTCTTAGGGGAAGAGGCGATGTTGTGCCCTCTTCACATCTGTGTGGGTGTGTGTTTACCATGTTAATTCCTTAGTGATGTGGACACTGAGGAACCTGAAGCTCTCGACCCGCTCCACTTTAGACCCATCAATGTGGATGGGGACGTGCTCGCCCTTCCGTTTCCTGTAGTCTACGATCAGCTCCTTTGTCTTGCTGACGATGAGGTAGAGGTTGTTGTACTGGCACCACACTGCAAGGTCTCTGACCTCCTCCCTATAGGCTGCCTCATCATCATCTTCTATCAGTCCTACCACCATCCTGTCGTCAGCAAACTTGAGGAGGGTGTTGGAGTCGTGTGGAGCCACACAGTGGGTGAACAGGGAGTACAGGAGGGGACTAGGTACGCACCCCTGAGGGGCCCCCGTGTTGTTGGCTGACTATCTTGCACTGACCCTATGCACATTCACTAGACTTTATATACACACCATATACACACTCACTTACACACACTACACTGTCACTTCCACACAAATCTCCCATATGCATAGCCGCAGGAAGATGTTTGGGGGTGGAGGGTGCTGTGAATTGCCTGTGCTACAGACGGTTATATTGGTCCACTAGTACAGGACTAGTAAAGGCCAAGTGCCCAACTTTTGGGTGCTGCAGCACCCTCAGCACCCCTACTTCCCGTGGCTATACTCACACATTCAAACACTACATACGCACACACTCAAACAGACAAAACACACACACACGACGTCACAACACAACATAAACAAACATACATACGTACACACACTCACACACACAGTTTTACACTCACCATTTGCTGCTGCTACTCTGTTCTTTATTTTACTTGTATTATTATCTATTCGGTTGCCTAGTCACTTTACTCTGCCTTCATGTACATATCTACCGCAAGTACCTCGTATCTCTGCACGTTGATCTGGAACTGGTACTCCCTGTATATAGCTCCATTCTTGTGTATTTTATTTGTCTTGTGTTGGTTAATATTATTTCTTTATTTTACTCTGCATCATTGGGAAATGTTTGTAAGCAAGCTTTCCCCCGTAAAGTCTACAACAGTTGTATTCGGTGCAAATTTGATTTGATGGTCAGTGAGGCGGATGTGTTGTTGCCTACCCTCACCGCCTGGGGCCGGCCCATCAGAAAGTCCAGGATCCAGTTGCAGAGGAAGGTGTTCAGTCCCAGGGTCCTGAGCTTGGTGATGAGCTTGGAGGGGACTATGGTGTTGAATGCTGAGCTGTAGTCAATTAACAAAATTCTTAGATAGGTATTCCTTTTGTATAGGTGGGTGAGGGCAGTATGGAGTGCAATAGAGATTGAGTCATCTGTAGATCTGTTGGGGCGGAATGCGAATTGGAGTGGGTCCAGGGTGTCTGGGATGAGGGTGTTGATGTGAGCCATGACCAGCCTTTCAAAGAATTTCATGGCTATAGATGTGATTGCTATGGGGCGATAGTCACTTAGGCCAGTTACATTGACGTTCTTAGGCACAGGAATATGGTGGTCTGCTTGAAACAAGTTGGTATTACAGACCGGGTCAGTGATAGGTTGAAAATGTCAGTGAAGACACTTGCCAGCTGGTCAGCGCATGCTCTGAGTACGAGTGCTGGTATTTTGTCTGGCCCCGCAGCCTTTCGAATGTTAATCTGTTCAAAAGGTCTTACTCACATCGGCTGCGGAGAGCGAGATTACACAGTCGTCCGGAATAGCTGGTGATCTCATGCATGGTTCAGTGTTGCTTGCCTCAAAGTGAGCTTGTCTGGTAGGCTTGGGTCGCTGGGCAGAGTCACTACTCCTTGTCATGTATTGTACTTGTATCAGTGGGACCTATGTTTACCAATCTATAACACTTTTCAGGGCAGGGAGGGAGCTGTGAGGACATCTACTAGACGTGAGTGAAGTCTTCCAGAGTCCCACATACAAATTACAGACTTCACAGTCAATCAGCCAATCATCATAACTCTGGGTTTTAAGCCATGTCAACTGAGGGTAAACACTGCATCCGTGCATGTGTGCTGGTGTGTGGGTGTGTGTATGCATTTGTTTACTGTTCATTGCATTTTGCGTTGGTCTATTATAGCTGAACTGGGGCCTTGTGGATTGGCAGCTTGTGGATATTGGCTTCTATACCCAATAGTGCTATTGTGTATGTTATCTGTGTTATCAGTGGTGATTTTAGCATATACATCTTGGTGGGGCAAACTAAAACAATTATGTTTTAGATGCATGCCAGCAAAGTCACTACACAACACAACACTAAACAATACATTAATTGGACTATAACGGTGACAAACGATGCCCACAAACTGTTAGGGTCTACATAAAGCTGTCCCAACAGCAGTGTACCAACAGCAGTCCCAACACCTTACCACTGCTACACCTGGCTATCAGCTGAGCACTACCGTTCAAAAGTTTGGGGTCAGTTAGCAATGTCCTTGTTTTTTAAAGAAAAACTATTTTTTTGTCCATTAAAATAACATCAAATTGATAAGAAATACTGTGTAGACATTGTTAATGTTGTAAATGACTATTGTAGTTGAAAACGGCTGATTTTTAATGGAATATCTACATAGGCGTACAAGAGGTCCATTATCACCAGCCATCACTCCTGTGTTCCAATGGCACGTTGTGTTAGCTAATCCAAGTTTATCATTTTAAAAGGCTAATTGATCATTAGAAAACCCTTTTGCAATTATGTTAGCACAGCTGAAAGTTGTTGTCCTGATTAAAGAAGCAATAAAACTGGCCTTTAGACTAGTTGAGTATCTGGAGCATCAGCATTTGTATTTCAGTTTCTTGGCAATTTCTCGCATGGAATAGCCTTCATTTCTCAGAACAAGAATAGACTGACAAGTTTCAGAAGAAAGGTCTTTCTTTCTGGCCACTTTGAGCCTGTAATCGAACCCACAAATGCTGATGCTCCAGATACTCAACTAGTCTAAAGAAGGCCAGTTTTATTGCTTCTTTAAAACAGCACAACATTTTTTGGCTGTGCTAACATAATTGCAAAAGGGTTTTCTAATTATCAATGAGCCTTTTAAAATGATAAATCTGGATTAGCTAACACAACGAGCCATTGGAACACAGGAGTGATGGTTGCTGATAATGGGCCTCTGAACGCCTATGTACGTAGATATTCCATAAAAAATCTGCCGTTTCCAGCTACAATAGTCATTTACAACTTTAACAATGTCTACACTGTATTTCTGATCAATTTGATGTTATCTTAATGGACAAAAAGTTGTTTTTCTTTCAAAAACAAGAACATTTCTAAGTGACCCCAAACTTTTGAACGGTAGTGTAGCTGATATGGCTGACTTGCTTAAATAAATGTGGTTTCTATTGATAATTGAGATGTACAAACTATGGCATAAGGGAATGACGAGCGGATGAGGCAATCCGTAATTTTGATTAAGACAGTAATGAGCGAGCTAGGATGGACGTAGTCAATATAATTATTTATTCAGCACTTTTGGAGTTGAGACCCTTAAACCCAGACTTGGACCACACATCCACTCCACTGAATAGCATGCTAGTGATTGCTTTGCGATGCTTGCAGTTAGCCACTGATTCCTTTCAAACCACTAATTGTTGAATTTGCGATTTCCAACTTGTTGTGTAATGTTTATGTCCATTGGCCGATGAGCACCAATACGTTTTATCTATAATTTCTCTTCATAATTTCTCCTCATATGACAAGGATTGAAAAGGATTTGCCAGTAGATTGTCGACTTGATTCATGATGATGACTGCTAGCTTGCTAGCTAAGATTAAAGAAATATGATGTCGACATTATCAGTCCAATCAAAGCTGCTGTAGATATAACGTGATTTGACGTAATTTTATCTGTGGCCAATGACCTTGAGACTTCTTGGAAGGGCACTTCTAATGTAACTCTATGGCAGCACCCAAGGGGCTTGAATTTTCAAGCTCTCCCCATAGATTTTGCAGTGATGTAGTGGCCCCATGAGTGACAGAACACTGGGCCAATCACGGTGCAACTAGAGAACATTACCAACCCCTGAGCTCCATATTTTCCGCTGGCTGCCCCACCACCACAGAAAGCACTGAGCCATGCTGAAACACCTGCATTTTGGAGCTGCCTTACTCAAAAAAGCAAAAAAAAGACCATGTTTGTATGTGGCTTTATTAACTAAATTATAATTGTATTTTTTTTTACATTGTTTGCAAACTGATATGTGACACATATTAATGCCAAAATAACATGCAAAACAGGCACACTCAAAAAAACTGGTGGGCCTTCCGGAATGGCGGGTCACCACTGTGTGTTGTACATGGAGAATGAAATAAACATTCTATCAAATTACCCTACGATAAGAGTGTGGTTGGGGCAAGTCTGTGTAAGCAAATTATTTGTGTTATCAATTAAATTATTATTTAATGAGGCTCTACATATTTTGGTTGAAAAACATCATCCTATTTCCATTAGAAACCATTGTAATTTTTCCAATCTTGTACTTATCTTGTTTGGTTTTTGGTTACATGTACTGTAGAAGAAATATGTCTTCTTTTAGCTATTTTAGAAGCCCCTTGCTGTGTAATTAATGTCCGGAGTGCCATATTTGGAACATTTTTTGGATACAGCTGGAGGTGTAGACATTCCCCAACCAAACTGCAGAAGGCTTTCATTTCCAATTCAGATTCTGATCTTTCCTGTCCTTTCAACTGTTACATAAAACTACACTGTCCCAGTTCCAGATTCTTGCAATATACTATATAATTCCCTAACCATCACACAAATAGGTGCACAGACACCTTCTGGATATCAGATCCCCAATTTTTTAAAGAGATTTAAAGCACGTTCTCTGTTGGTTCAATGTTGAGATGAGCTTATGTTTCATGCCATCTGTTGTGTAGATCAAGTTACAGTTTATGCATCAATTCCATATGAATAGGGAAATAAAATAGGTACTAAAATTATTAAATGAGATGGTGCCTATCTTTCCTATTAATTAGGGATAGAGGCATGTAGCTTGATAACAGATAGCCTAGCATCACATGGGACCTGGAATTATTTTGACATTAGATAATTATCCTGGATATTTTAACAATATGGAAAACAGTAATGTGCCAAAAATAGGACAGATGTTCCTCAATAGTATTTAAAGAAAACAACCCATAAAACGCATTTAAGAGTTTAAAGAATAATACTAATATTCTTGAAATACTGTGTTTTGCAATAATGAAAGACCCGGGTATGCCAAAGATGATCTATTATATTGACAAGATAATCGAGTGACCACTCTAACAATGGAAATACATGTCCTCAAAGATGGAACGCAGCGGGAGGAGGCGCGATCAGGTGGGACCATTCTAGCCAAGGAGAGGGCAGATACGCGTGTAAACAAGAGGCACAACTCCAATATAAAGTCGTTTTTTTCAAAGTTGACGAAATATCATGTGTGTCCACTTATATCAGTGCATTCGCAACAACCTAACCATTACGAAAGTTATATTCTATCAAATAATCCTCACGTAGCAAATTAGCAAAAATTACTCAATCGTGGTCTTATTTTCGTGGGACAGATTTTGGGCGAAGTAAACCCTCTCGCTTAGCCTCTTCTTCTCTGTCCATTATTGGGGGCTCGGCGCATCGTACCAGAGTCAGAGGGAGCGCGCTTGACTAAAGCACGCGCCAGGCAGTGATGTGTCGCAGATTTTTAAAACTCAGAAAGAGAACCTAAAATACCTCTCAACTATCTAATACTTGCATGTGAGTAAGTGATAAAGACTCCGTGAATACAAAAGGGTTGCAGATTAGGCAAAAATCTTGTTTTAGTCGCTGCAGTGAGTTTTGGGGATTTGGGGGGGATTTGTCTTGGAAAGAACGAGAAACATTTCGCGTTCCCTGTTTTGAGCGTGCGACCAGCAGCCTAGGAGCGATGGAACTGTCATCTATAGGCGAACAAGTGTTTGCAGTTGAATCAATAACTAAGAAGAGAGTCCGAAAGGTAAGTAATGTAGCCGTGCTTCCGAATAGAAATGTAGTCTACCTATCATTGGTGTCTTATGGTTTTAACACCCAATGTACTACCTGTACTCTTACAGAGTCTATATCAGCCATTACACAAAAGTATTGCTACGCACTTTCCGTAGTTTACGCAATATATTAATACTGTCATTCTGCTACGTGAAAGCTGCTAATTCTAACACGCAAAAAGTTTAAAATATATTTTTTTCTGCACAGAATGTTGCCTATAGGCTACATCATTTTGAATAAAGAGATTGTGGAATCTTTTCGTTTTCCTTGGTTTGTGTATGTTGTATGTTCTGAATATAGACTACTACCTCAAGTAGTAAAATGTAAAAGGGGTGTGTTTACCAAAATCGGGTCTCCATCGTGGGGTATCACTGGTGGGATTGTCCGCGCGGCCAATGTGTGGGAGCTACGCAGTTTATTTGTACGTTACGCCAACAGGAGGAGAACAGAGGACGGGAAGATGGATTGGGGTATCTGCGTGAAAAAAAACTGCTGCGTAATGTTACACCTCGCATGATCCATTCATTATGTTGTTGTAGTACGATAATCACAATGAGCCTATGTTTTTGTTTTGTATGGTATGATTCTTACTATGCATTTACTTATGCTTTAATTTGGTAAAATTGGTTTGAAAATGGAAGATTATAATGCAGTAATGTTTCATTCAATGTATTGAGTATTCTATACACGCACGCCGTACAATTATATTTTTTCAATGGGTGGTCCAAAGCGGAGACCTTCGCTGTGCAGCACGTTGCGCAATACGAGTTGTTTACATGTAACGTCCTACCTATTTCCATCGCTTTTTGACGTTCAATAAAATTATTCTACATAAAACCCATCCATGTGCGATCACGTCATCACAATAGTAGAGTTCGAGGCGTTTAAATTGACGTCATCTCGTACAATCTCCATTTGAAAATAGAATTACCCCAACGTTCTCGACACCGACCCTTGAAAGCGACAGTCATCTTTTTATGCTCGTTGAATTATCGTACAAAGAGTACAAATTGTGTTATTTGCTCTCTTGCTAAATGTGCCTTTCTCTTTTGCTTCTTAGGGTAATGTGGAATACTTATTGAAGTGGCAGGGATGGCCACCAAAGTAAGTACTCTTCTTATTAATTAGTGAATGCAATACAAATGTGTATGTCATGTATGTATGACTGATGTTTTACCCTCCCACTGACCTGGGTACATATAGTGCCTTCAGAAATGATTTACACCCATTGCCTTTTTCTATATTTTGTTATGTTACAGCCTGAATTTAAAATGGATTAAATGTAGATTTATTTTGGTCACTGGCCTACACACAATACCCCATAATGTCAAAGTAGAATTATATTTTTTAGAAATGTTTAGAAATGAATTAAAAATGAAAAGCAGAAATGTCTTGTGTCCATAAGTATTCAACCCTTTTGTTATAGCAAGCCTAAATAAGTTAAGGATTAAACATTTGCTTAACGAGTCACATAATGAGTTGCTTGGACTCAATCTGTGTGCAGTAATAGTGTTGAACATTATTCGTTTATGACTACCTCATCTTTGTACCCTGCACATACAATTATCTGTAAGGTCCCTCAGTTGAGCGGTGAATGTCAAACACAGTCCGGAATACAAAGTGTTATGTTTGGGGAAAATCCAATACAACACATTAATGAGTACCACTCTCCATATTTTCAAGCATAGGGGTGGCTGCATCATGTTATGTGTATGCTTGTAATCGTTAAGGACTGGGGAGTTTTTCAGGATAAAAAAAGAAACGGAATGGAGCTAAGCACATGCAAAGTCCTAGAGGAAAACCTGGTTCAGTCTGCTTTCCACCAGACACTGGGAGATGAACTCACCTTTCAGCAAGACAATAACCTAAAACACAAGGCCAAATCTACACTGGAGTTGCTTACCAAGAAGTCGGTGAGTGGCTGAGTTACAGTTTTGTCTTAAATCTATAGCAAGATCTGAAAATGGTGGTCTTGCAATGATCAACAACCAATTTGATAGAACTTTAAGAATTTGGAAAACAGTAATGACCAAATTTTGCACAATCCAGGTGTGGAAAGCTCTTAGAGACTTACCCAGAAAGAATCACAGCTGAAATCGCTGCCAAAGGTGATTCTAACATGTATTGACTCAGGGGGTTGAATACTTTTGTACATTAGATATTTCTGTATTTAATTTTCAATAAATTGGCAAAAATGTCTAAAAACATGTTTTCACTTTGTCATTGTGGGGTATTGTGTGTAGATGGTTGAGAAAATATATTTAATCCATTTTGAATTCAGGCTGTAACACAACAAAATGTGGAATAAGTCAAGGGGTGTGAATACTTTTCTGAACACTGTAATGTTCCCTCTGCTTCTGATGTCTTAGTAAAAACCTCATCATTGGTTAAAGTGCATCTTATATTTAACACCCCTAATTCCGATTTCCTTAATCAAGGAAGTACACTGACAGGAGAACTGGCAACCACCGTACGCCATTTGGTGCATTTTCGTAATGTGAAGAGTCCATCCAGAACCAGCGTTAATCCGATTCCGCACGCATCTAAAACTGAAGGGTACCCTTGTTTACCAACACTTTCAATAGAAATAGAGGGGTATACTACGATGCTAGCTAGATCTACTCAGGATTTTCTAAAGCTAGCTAGCTTCACTAAGCTTCACATTCCAGCTCAGGAGCTTCATCCATGTTACGACCATGCGTTTAGATTCTTCAGCTGCCGCTAACTCCAGCCAGGTTTGTAACTGCGCTTGCATGTCGCACGTGGCTAGTCGAATGCAGGAATCTTCATTGATAAAATGCTGAAACAGCAATCCATCAGCAAGTCTGTGCCACATTTGAGGTTTTTGCTGAAATGAAAGAACTTATCCTGCAAATTCAGCAGGCTATGGTGTGAAATAGGTTATTAGAAGTGGTGTCTTTTATTACACAATTGTTAATGCTGTCTTTGTGTGCACAAGCACCTATTTTTCCCCCACACCTATCGATACAATTACTGTAATAAGTCATACGAAAATTGTACTGTGTTTGACGTTTCAAATTCTGTAGGGTATTTGAATATTATTAACACAATAAAATATTTAATCAGTCGTCTTAAATGGCTTCGGAGAATGAAGGGGATGATGACGCGCTTTTTGCGAGAGGGAGGGAATCTAATTTGATTGGTCCTCAACTTTCAGCTCAAGCACTTCATTTAGGATAAAGTGAAGTTAGCCTGCCCCAGAACAGGTTAGAGCAAAAGTATTCGTTGCCATATAAATTTACCTGGCTAAAAGGTGAGCCACCTTCGTGTCAACAGTTATCCCGAGTTGAACTTAGCTCGCTAACTCCTCTATCCCGCTTCGCAGTATACCCCTCAGGAGTCAAGACAAGTGGGGAAAACATAACAAATTCCAGAACGACTCACTTGCGCAATAGAGGTTGACATTTAAAAGTGTCTGGTCATTGATTTGGTGTATTTGTAATGATATCTATTGACAATTTACAATCTGCCAGGGTTTTAAAAGGTAAGGTATAACCACTAGCAGTCTCTATACATAAATTCATTGAAAGTTCCCATATGATTCTATAACAACTCCTGTCATTGTACCTCCTTGCCTTATTCAAGGATATCATGCCATGATGATCCTGCATAAACATTGCTTATTGAGTGTGATTGTTTTACAGGTACAGCACCTGGGAACCAGAGGACCACATACTGGACCCACGCCTGGTGCTGGCTTATGAAGAGAAGTGAGTAGTACTGAGAGAGTGCTGTTAGTATGAATACTGCATACTACCTCTGCTCCAGCCATTGCAATTTCATATTCTCTGTGTCTTATCAGGGAGGAGAAGGACCGAGCCCTGGCATACCGCAGGAAAGGACTCAGACCACGGAGACTCGTCTTGCGGGTACAGCGCTTACCTTTCTCCTTGTCCAGAACATCCACTTTCTTAATCCATTTTTATGTCCCTTACATTAACATAGCAATTACACAAATGACAACTTAATAGTATATTAAGTTATCTTAAGCCTGCGTCACACGAAGCAATTTATGTGTCATCTCAAGCAACTTTGCTGATACATGAAGCAATTCAAACGCAATTGAAATTGCATGCAACGTCCAATCTTGTCATACATCACATCATGGTTGCATAAATGATTTGATAATCCAAAGTTTGCTCATTGTAACAACATTGATATACAGTGCATTCGGAAAGTATTCAGATCCCTTGACTTTTTCAACATTTTGTTACGTTACAGACTTATTTTTAAATGGATGAAATAAAAACATTTCCTATTCAATCTACACACATACCCCATAATGATAAGGTGAAACAGGTTTTTAGAAATGTTTGCAAATGTATTAGAAATAAAAAACAGATACCTTATTTACCTAAGTATTCAGACCCTTTGCTATGAGACTAGACATTTTGCTCAGGTGCATCCTGTTTCCATTGATCATCCGTGAGATGTTTCTACAACTTGATTGGAGTCCACTTGTGGTAATTCAATTGATTGGATATGATTTGGAAAGGCACACACCTGTCTATATAAGGTCCCACAGTTGACAGTGCATGTCAGAGCAAAAACCAAGCCATGAGTTTTTTTCCATAGAGCTCTGAGATAGGATTGTGTCGAGGCACAGTTCTGGGGAAGGGTACACAAACAAATGTCACAGTGGCTTCCATTATTCTTAAATGGAAGAAGTTTGGAACCACCAAGACTCTTCCTAGAGCTGGCCGCCCGGCCAAACTGAGCAATTGGGGGAGAAGGGCCTTGGTCAGGGAGGTGAACAAGAAGCCGATGGTCACTCTGACAGAGCTCCAGAGTTCCTCTGTGGAGATGGGAGAAACTTCCAGAAGGACAACCATCTATGCAGCACTCCACCAATCAGGCCTTTATGGTAGAGTGGCCAGATGGAAGCCACTCCTCAGTAAAAGGCACAACAGCCCACTTGGAGTTTGCCAATAGGCACCTAAAGGACTCTCAGACCATGAGAAACCAGATTCTCTGGTCTGATGAAACCAAGATTGAACTCTTTGGCCTGAATGCCAAGTGTCACATCTGGAGGAAACCTGGCACCATCCCTATGGTGAAGTATGGTGGTGGCAGCATCATGCTGTGGGGATGTTTTTCAGTGGCAGGGACTGAGAGACTAGTCAGGATTGAGGGAAAGATGAATGGAGCAAAGTACAGAGACTGGGGTGAAGGTTCACCTTCCAACAGGACAACGACCCTAAGCACACAGCCAAGACAACGCAGGAGTGGCTTTGGGACAAGTCTCTGAATGTCCTTGAGTGGCCCAGCCAGAGCCCAGACTTGAACCCTATCTAACATCTCTGGAGACACCTGAAAATGGCTGTGTAGCGATGCTCCCCATCCAACCTGACTGAGCTTGAGAGGATCTGCAGAGAAGAATGGGAGAAACTCTCCAAATACAGGTGTGACAAGCTTGTAGCGTCATTCCCAAGAAGACTCGAGGCTGTAATCACTGCCAAAGGTGCTTCAACAAAGTACTGAGTAAAGGGTCTGAATACTTGTAAATGTGATATTTCCAAAAACCTGTTTTTGCTTTGCCATTATGGCATATTGTGTGTAGATTGATGAGGGAAAAAAACTATTTAATCAATTTTAGAATAAAGCTGTAACGTAACAAAATGTGGAAAAGTCAAGAGGTCTGAATACTTTCTGAATGCACTGTATATTTACAGCCCTCTTTTCCCCAATAAAACTAAATGTACAACGTTGATTCAAAGTCTCTGAGGTGACCAGGACATGAGTGTGTCCTAAAAGGGTGAGGAGACAAAGTAGCCAGTGGTGGTTGTAGTTCTGGGGCCTGACCAGCTTGCACAATATCCTTCCTGTATGACTGGCGGGGTATTGGGGCTGTGGGGGGGATCAGTTTCCATTTCTACAGTTCAGTATAGGCAGTCAGCAAATGCAGTTTGCATGCCAATGAGACCCATTGACTAACTGGACATAGCACTGCTCCAGACACATATACATTTGATCCATGGGCATTGATGGACAGTTGGTGGGTTGCAGAGGAAGTGGAGCTGATCAAGCATGGTGCACAAAGACCACTATCTCAGTCAATCCCCAGCCACCATAAACAATCACATACAGCAAGTTTTACCATCCTCAGGTGCCTCTTATTTGCCATAAATGGCATATTTCCTTTATAGGTATGTTGGAATTACTGCACAGTTTTCCAGACCAATTTATTAAAAATTTTATTTCACCTTTATTTAACCAGGTAAGCCAGTTGAGAACAAGTTATCATTTACAACTGCGACCTGGTCAAGATAAAGCAAAGCAGTGCGACACAAACAACAACACAGAGTTACACATGGAATAAACAAACGTACAGTCAATAACACAATAGAAAAAATATATATACAGTTTGTGCAAATGAGGTAAGATTAGGAAGGTAAGGCAATAAATTGGCTTTAGTAGCGGGGCGGCAGGTAGCCTAGTGGTTAGAGCGTTGGACTAGTAACTGAAAGGTTGCAAGATCAAATCCCTGAGCTGACAAGGCAAAATCTGTCGTTCTGCCCCTGAACAAGGCAGTTAACCCACTGTTCCTAGGCCGTTATTGAAAATAAGAATTTGTTCTTAACTGACTTAAATAAAGGTATTATTTTTTTTTATTACAATTTAGCAATAAACACTGGAGTGATAGATGTGCAGAAGATGAATGTGCAAGTAGAGATACTGGGGTGCAAAGGAGCAGCAGAGAACTGGAAGGAAAGGCGGCCAAAGGAAGAATTGGCTTTGGGGGTGACCAGTGAAATATACGGGTGGGTGCTGCTATAGTGACCAGTGAGCTGAGATAAGCTGAGACCAATGCATATGTCACCCCATAATGAGAGCTCATTCTTTACAATGCAGCCCATTTCAGGTGTCACATGGGCTGGCCAGCAATGGTTGGTAGCAAAATAGGTACAGTGGGGCAAAAAAGTATTTAGTCAGCCACCAATTGTGCAAGTTCTCCAACTTAAAAAGATGAGAG
>QNTS01000659.1:202702-321118 GCA_003317085.1 Hucho hucho
TGATTGAACCCTCTGTAGGACCTGCGGTAGATTATTTTAGGGCCAGCCTTTGGTATTTTAGTTTTCCTAGTGAGTGCAACCAAGTTATGATCACTGTAACCTAGTGCCACTGATACAGCTTTAGAACAATGTTCAGCCATGTTAGTAAAAATGTGATCGATACAAGTTGATGATGTAATACCAGACCTATTAGTGAACGTTCTGGTTGGTAATGTCATAACTTGGGTTAGGTTACATACATTGGCAACAGAAATAACTTTCCTTCTCTTTGGACAGTTTGTATCAAAAAAATCTATATTCATATCTCCCAAAAAATATATTTCCCTATTTTCATCAGATACCTTATCCAACATTTCGCAAATTACATCAAGATATTTCACATCAGCACTAGGTGGCCTATAGGAGCAACCAACTAGTATAGGTTTCAAATGTGGTAAATGCACCTGTACCCATAGCGCTTCTAATCCATTCAACATTAAGTCCTTATGTTGTTTTGCTGGAATATGGTTCTGGATGTAAACTGCAACTCCACCCCCAAATCTATTTCTGTCCCTCCTGAACAAATTGTATCCATGTATAGAGATCTCAGCATCCTCAAAAGAATAGTCCAAGTGAGTCTCTGATATTGCCAATACATGAATAAGTTGTTGGCATTTCTTGGCAATGAGTGTCAGGTTGTGTTGGTTCATTGTAGTGAACACCTGCCTTATGCGCTTGTCACGTGTGGTTGCATCCTCCCCATACACCATAATGTCACCAAGTCAACATATACGGCAACTCCAGGGCAGACAGCCAGGATGGTGGACATGACTGTCTGGAAGAAGCAATGTGCCAGCTCAACCTGAACAGTATAAGGATGCACTGGAACATCCCGAATGTGCATCACAAATGCAGTGAACCAGAGGAAGGTCATGTTCGATTCAGGCAGACATATTGTATTGAATCAAAGTTCACTTCAAAATGATAAGGATGTGACTTAAGAGCCCAATCCTGGAGGTGCAAGTTATAGTACAGTGAGGGCAAGTTGTAGAACTAGGGAGAGGGTGCCAGAGTCCAGGGTTGGATGATTCTCTTTCCTTTCATTGGAGCCTCCCAGTTGCCTCATTGACACTCATAGGCTTGTGGTGTTGCCATCCCAAGCAGTCTGCTGCCTTTTTATACAGTGCCTTCAGAAAGTATTCATACCCCTTGACTTATTCAACATTTTGTTGTGTAACAACCTGAATTCAAAATGGATTAAATATATTTTTTTTTCTCTCACATATCTACACACACTACCCCATAATGACGATGTGAAAACATGTTTTTAGAAATTGTTGCAAATATATTGAAAATAAAATACAGAAATAACTCATTTACATAAGTATTGACACAGTCAATACATGTTAGAATCTCTTTTGCCAGTAATTACAGCTGTGAGTCTTTAAGAGCTTTGCACACCTGGATTAGCACATTATTTATTTTTTATTCTTCAAGCTCTGTCAAGTTAGTTGTTGAATATTGCTAGACAGCCATTTCCAAGTCTTGCCATAGATTTTCAAGCCGATTTAAGCCAAAAATGTAACTAGGCCACTGGGGAACATTCCATTTTTTCTTGGTAAGCAAATCCAGTGTATATTTGGCCGTGTGTTTTAGGTTATTTTCCTGCTGAAAGGTGCATTTGTCTCCCAGTGTCTATTGGAAAGTAGACTGAACCAGGTCTTCCTCTAGGATTTTGCCTGTGCTTAGGTCTATTCAGTTTCTTTTTATCCTAAAAAACTCCCTTGTCGTTGCCAATGACAAGCATACCCATAGCATGATGCAGCCACCACCATGCTTGAAAATAGGAAGAGTGGTACTCAGTGATGTAATGGATTTCCCCCAAACATAACGCTTTGCATTCAGGACATAAAGTTAATTTCATTGCCCAACATTTTGCAGGGTGACTTAAGTGCCTTATTGCAAACAGGTTGTATGTTTTGAAATGTTTGTATTCTGTACTGGCTTCCGTTTCATTCTGTCATTTAGGGTAGTATTGTGGAGTAACTACAATGTTGTTGATCCATCCTCAGTTTTCTCCTATCACAGCCATTAAACGAATGGGTTGTACTACAACCCTTGTTTTATGAATGAAGAACAAGAGTTCTGACTGTGCTATAAGCTGTCTCCAGACAGCACCACTGAATAATTTTCTACTTTGAAACCACATAAGTCCTGTCTTGGCCCTAGCAGGCAGTGATTGGCTCCTCCAGGCCATGACGCATAATGCCCCGCCCTACGAGGGTATAATACGCACTGCCCTGCCGGAGAGTGTCACTAGCGAGCCCCCGAGTTCTTACTATGCTATCGTAAATAACCAACTTTGCTGGTCATCAGGGTTGGCACCGCTGCGCAGCCTGCTGGACACAATCAAGTGGTCTAAAGGGGATAACCCTGATATAACAAACTCAAGACCAAGATAAGACAGGGAAAGGCAAAGGCTATGTGATACAATTAATAAGAAATAGGTAACACAGGGCGTCTGGCTGCAGCCAGTAATGTGACAACGAAGACGCAGTCATGTCAAGACTATAGAGCCTGACAAAAGTGTGAAGTGTTGCCCAAGAAGCTGCCACACAGTTTTTGTAATGACACCCTCAAATCTAAGTACAGTCTCATGCCACTGTCTTTCTTTGGCACTCGAAAATATCTTTGATAATGACCCGTATTTTTGTCTGCTTCCATCACTGGACGAATAGCTCCTTTTCCTACAAGGGAGGTTATTTTCTGTTTTAGAATAGGGGCCGCTTGAGCTGAAACTGTCATGAGCGTGACACCAGCGAACTGCTATGCGTAACCCTTCCAAATTGTATTCAGTACCCAAGGGGGAGCTGCGCATGCGTGTTTCCATACACTCAGTCTGCTGGACAGGTCTGCTCTTTCTATTAGGGCTGTCATTTGATTTGGAATAGCTAACTGGGCTACAGGCAGAGGCTGCGGTGCAGTTTGACGATTTATATTTTTGACTGTTTAGCCAAGTCACAGGCAGGGGCTGCTGCATGACTAGAATTAAACTGTGTGTCTCAGTGAAACCTAACTGTCCCAGCCTTATGTTTTGCCTTGTGCTCATGGAATCTTTGTCTAAGGCCATGACGCTCATAAGAACAAGTGGACAGGAGAATGGGTGGAGACACAGGAGTGTGTACCCTTAGTGTGCGCTGGAGGGATGTGTGGAAGTGTTTGTCTTGTGTGCACATATACCGAGCGGCTTTTGTTGGCAGTGGGCAATGTGTAGCTAGTCTTCTCTTTCGTGTTGCTACCAGGCGTGGAGCAGGATTCTCTGACTGTAGGATACAACACAAAGTCCCTCACAGGAAGGCTCTCGGCCTGAGCGGTTTCTTCACTCTGTACGCCTGGGCAACGTGCTGTTGCTGAGGGTGGAAAGGATTGCGGTTCCAGCCTGTCGCACCAGCGTGGGACACCTCAGGTGTCTGAGTGGGTCTGTCCTGGGCCCGGTAAGCACTCGGAGAGCAATGGCGAGCCTCCCCTGTCTTGGCGAGGCTGGTTGGGATAGGGCAGGGAAAGGAGCCCGGGGCCTGAGTGGCATGATAGCCTTGAAGGCTGCAGAGCCCTTCTGTTGCTGCTCAAACTTGTGTGTGATGGTCTCCACGATAGGCCCAAAGAGCCCAGATACTGTGACAGGAGCATTCAGCAGCACATTCTTCTCCCTTTCTGACATTTGGGTGAAGTTGAGCCACAAGTGCATGTGTATTACGACCGAGAATCCCATGATTCTGCCCGCGTCCTGGGCAGCACACCTAGTCATGTGTAGAGTGAAGTCTGTCGCCTTCCTGAGCTCAATGTACATCTCTGGAGTAGCCTGCCGTTCCATGTCCCGGAGGAGCTGGGCCTGGTAGGCCTGGAGGAGGGTCATGGTGTTCAACATGGCTGCTGACTTGGCTGGCTGCCTTGTAAGACTTCTCCGCCAGGGAAGCGGTAATACGTCATGCTCTGGATGATAGCTGCGGCTTCACTGCCACAGAGGCTGCTGAGAGGTGTGAGGCTATGGTTTCTTCGAGCAGGGGCATGGACAGATACCCCAGCTCGGGC
Organism: Hucho hucho; assembly: GCA_003317085.1. Lineage (NCBI taxonomy): Eukaryota > Metazoa > Chordata > Actinopteri > Salmoniformes > Salmonidae > Hucho > Hucho hucho. Next base: position 206,771 of record QNTS01000659.1, read on the forward strand.
TCTGTGTCGATCCTGGACCATGAGTTGAAGCTCTGGATGGGAGCGCGTGTCTGTTGTGGCTTCTCCCAGGATCGCCTCACCTCATTCCTGACATCTCTGAACAGGGGGAGGGGTCTAGGGCGGGGCTGGCTGGCTATCTGGCCAGAGACTGGGTGACTTACGGTGGGAAGTAAGCCCCTGCCAGCATGGTTTCAGGGGCTGGTTGTGGATCTGGCCAAGACAGGCCTAGCTTAGTCACAGCCCTGCCCAGGACCTCCATGAACTCCTTGTTGTATGGGTCCTTGTCAGAGATCGGAGGGGCAGACGGCGTCTCCTTATTGTCCTCCTCCTCTATCACCCTCACTCTGAGCCCTTTCATCTGAGCCAGGATCTCCATAGGCGTCCCACTGGCTGGAATGGAAGTCTCTCAGCTCCCGGTGTGCTGCGTCCTCGAAATAAGCAGCAGATTGGGGAAGGGCAGAGATGTGGAGGCTCTGTCGAGTATTGGAGAGCTGCACCTCACCCACTCATCCGTAGGCTCCCGGGAGCTATACGGGAGGAGCTAGGTAGTGGAGAGGTAGAGACCAGCTGCACTCGATGATGGAGAGAAGACAGGGGAACCCCGGAGCAGTGGATACAGAAGAAGGGGTCCGTAAGAGCCACCTCCGTGCTCTGGTCCAAGCCATCGGGTGCAGTCTCTGTGACCGTCCCTCCCCGACATGTGTGCCTTGCACTTGAAGCACTATTTTATCCCGTCAGGGAACGACATCTCGACCTGAGAAGAAAAATCATTAAAAAACAGAAAAACATGAAGGAATCCGTCTGGTACCTTCACTCAAAGCTTACGAACACTCTTTGAGTGTGATTGGCAAGGCGATTTTTGAATAATGACCTCAGAATCTTTGGTCTCCTGCAAGTGTGACGCATTAGCTAGCTAGCTAGAAGGACCACTAGCAAAGAGTGGCTAGCAAGCTAGCTGACTCAGGCTACTAAACCGACCGATATTGAATGAATCTAAAGAAAAAATGATATATACAGTACCAGTCAAAAGTTTGGACACACCTACTCATTCAAGGGTTTTTCTTTATTTTGACTATTTTCTACATTGTAGAATAATAGTGAAGACAAAACTATGAAATAACACATATGGAATCATGTAGTTACCACAAAAGTGTGGTACAAAATATATTTTTGATTCTTCAAAGTAGCCACCCTTTGCCTTGATGACAGCTTTGCACACTCTTGGCATTCTCTCCACCAGCTTCACCTGGAATGCTTTTCCAACAGTCTTGAAGGAGTTCCCACGTATGCTGAGCACTTGTTGGCTGCTTTTCCTTCACTCTGCAGTCCAACTCATCCCAAACCATCTCAATTGGGCTGAGGTCGGGTGATTGTGGAGGCCAGGTCAACTGATGCAGCCCTCCATCACTCTCCTTCTTGGTCAAATAGCCCTTACACAGCCTGGATGTGTGTTGGGTCATTGTCCTGTTGAAAAACAAATGATAGTCCCACTAAGCGCAAACCAGATGGGATGGCGTATCACTGCAGAATGCTGTGGTAGCCATGCTAGTTAAGTGTGCCTTGAATTCTAAATAAATCACAGACAGTGTCACCAGCAAAGCACCATCACACCACCTCCTCCATGCTTCATGGTGGGCACCACACATGCGGAGATCATCCGTTCACCTACTCTGCGTCTCACAAAGCCACGGCGGTTGGAACAAAAAATCTAAAATTTGTACTCATCAGGCCAAAGAACCGATTTCCACTGGTCTAATGTCCATTGCTCGTGTTTCTTGACCCAAGCAAGTCTCTTCTTCTTATTGGTGTCCTTTAGTAGTGGTTTCTTTGCAGCAATTCACAGATGAAGGCCTGATTCACGCAGTCTCTTCTGAACAGTTGATGTTGAGATGTGTCTGTTACTTGAAACATTTATTTGGGCTGCAATCTGAGGTACAGTTAACTCTAATGAACTTATCCTCTGCAGCAGGGGTAACTCTGGGTCTTCCTTTCCTGTGGCGGTCCTCATGAGAGCCAGTTTCATCATAGCGCTTGATGGTTTTTGCAATTGCACTTGAAGAAACTTTCAAAGTTCTTGAAATTTTTCCCGCATTGACTGACCTTCATGTCTTAAAGTAATAATGGACTGTCATTTCTGCTTGCTTATTTGAGCTGTTCTTAACATAAAATCGGCTTGGTCTTTTAGCAAATAGGGCCATCTTATGTATACCACCCCTACCTTGTCACAACACAACTGATTGGAAAGAAATTCCATAAATTAACTTTTAACAAGGCACACCTGTTAATTGAAATGCATTCCAGGTGACTACCTCATGAAGCTGGTTGAGAGAATGCCAAGAGTGTGCAAAGCTGTCATCAAGGCAAATGGTGGCTACTTTGAAGAATCTCAAATATAAAATATATTTTAATTTGTTTAACACTTGTTTGTTTTACTATATGATTCCATATGTGTTATTTCATAGTTTTGATGTCTTTACTATTATTTTACAATGTAGAAAATAGTAAAAAATAAAGAAAAATCCTTGAATGAGTAGGTGTGTCCAAACCTTTGACTGGTACTGTATGTTCTTTGCCGCTCGGTCGAAGTTGTAGACCATCTGAAATTGAGCAGTTTAGATGAAAAATAAGTATAGATGAATTTACAGATGATAAGAATGGTGGCTTTGATAAACAGCAGTGGCTGTTTATCAAGAGTGACACTCTCCGGCAGTGCGTATTATACCCTCGGGGGAGGGGCCAATCATTGCCTGCCGTGGCCAAGACGGGACTTGGGTGGTTTCATAGTTGAAAATGATTCAGTGGTGAGGTCTTACTACTTATAGCATAGTAAGAACTCGATTTAAAGATTAAGTAAAACTCAAACTGATTTAAAGTCACCATTGGCCTCATTGTGAAATCCCTGAGTGGTTTCCTTCCTCCCCGGCAACTGAGTTAGGAAGGACTACTATATCTTTGTAGTGACTGGGTGTGTTGATACACCATCCATAATTTTTACCCATCTACCAATAGGTGCCCTTCTTTGCGAGGCATTGGAAAACCTCAATGATCTTTGTGGTTGAATCTGTTTGAAATTGGATATGGAGTCAAATCTAGGGGGCCCACCTAACGTAATTGCAAGAGTAGGGTCTGCACATGACAGTTTTCTGTGTCTGAGCCCACTTGCCTCAGAGCTGATTTACAATAGCCACAACATCAATTAAAGTGTAACTGTATGCATTTTTGTCAGGCATAACCATGCAGTACTGAATGAGATCAAATTTGACTTGGAAAGTTGTGACGTTTACATTCCTCATTCATAGTTGATATTTCCGCCTATTGTATCTGTGATATTTCCTAAATGCTTTAAGATGTCCTAATGTTTTGTTTTTGTATGTAGGGCAGACAATTGACTGCTCATATTCCAAATTTTAGCAATATCAGAGCTTGCAATATTGTGTTAAATGAGCTTATGTGGCCCACCACCCCTCCAGCCAGGCATTATTCTGTACTGTTTGAGTTTAGGGGGTGTGTCACAATATCTATAAATGTAACTACTTTTGCAGTCAAATATTTTTACACAACCATCCATTTCATATACAGTGCCTTCAAAAAAGTATTCAGACCCCTTGACTTTTTCCACATTTTGTTAGGTTACAGCCTTATTCTAAAATGTATTAAATCGTTTTTTTCCCATCATCAATCTTCACACATTACCCCATAATGAAAAAGCAAAAATTGGTTTTTAGACATTTTTGCTAATAAAAAAATAGTATTCAGACCCTTTACTCAGTACTTTGTTGAAGCACCTTTGGCAGCGATTACAGCCTCGAGTCTTCTTGGGTGTGATGCTACAAGCTTTGCACACCTGTATTTGGGGAGTTTCTCCCTTTCTTCTCTGCAGATCCTCTCAAGTTGGATGGGGAGCGTCGCTACACAGCTATTTTCAGGTATCTCCAGAGATGTTAGATCGGGTTCAAGTCCAGGCTCTGGCTGAGACATTGAGACTTGTCCCGAAGCCAATCCTGGGTTGTCTTGGCTGTGTGCTTAAGGTTGTTGTCCTGTTGGAAGATGAACCTTCGCCCAAGTCTGAGGTCCTGACCACTCTGTTTTCATCAAGGATCTCTCTGTGCTCCATTCATCTTTCCCTCGATCCTGACTAGTCTCCCAGTCCCTGCCGCTGAAAAACATTGCCACAGCATGATGCTGCCACCATGCTTCACCGTAGGGATGGTGCCAGGTTTCGTCCAGACGTGACGCTTGGCATTCAGGCCAAAGAGTTCAATCTTGGTTTCATCAGACCAGAGAATCTTGTTTCCCATGGTCTGAGAGTCCTTTAGGTGCCTTTTGGCAAACTTCAAGTGGGCTGTCATGTGCCTTTTACTGAGGATGGTTGTCCTTCCGAAAGGTTCTCCCATCTCCACAGAGGAACTCTAGAGCTCTGTCAGAGTAACCATCGGGTTCTTGGTCACCTCCGTGACCAAGGACCTTATCCCCTGATTGCTCAGTTTGGCCGGGGGGCCAGCTCTAGAAAGAGTCTTGGTGGTTCTGAACTTCTTCCATTTAAGAAGGATGGAGGCCACTTTGTTTTTGGGGACCTTCAATTTTGGTACCATTCCCCAGATCTGTTCCTCGACACAACCCTGTCTCAGAGCTCTACGGACAATTCCTTCGACCGCATTGCTTGGTTTTTGCTCTGACATGCAGTCAACTGTGGGACCTTTATATAGACAGGTGTGTGCCTTTCCAAATCATGTCCAATCAATTGAATTTACCACAGGTGGACTCCAATCAAGTTGTAGAAACATCTCATGGATGATTATTGGAAACAGGATGCACCTGAGCTCAATTTTGAGTCTGATAGCAAAGGGTCTGAATACTTATGTAAATAAGGTATTTCTGTATTTTATTTTTATTTAAATCATTTACAAACATTTCTAAAAACCTGTTTTCGCTTTGTCATTATTGGGTATTGTGTGTAGATTGCTGAGGATTTTTTTCTTTAATCCAATTTACAATAAGGCTATAACAAAATGTGGAAGAAGTCAAGGGGTCTGAATACTTATCAAAGGCACAGTATGGGAGACCTTAGAGATATGAAAAAACATGGTTGTGCTTTGTTATACCTCGGGTAGCGGTATCTCCAAGACTAAAGCTCTTTTTGAAGATTGTCCATTAGCGTACTGGGTCGGTGTTCCGAACGGAACGATATGACCACTCGTGAACTTTTTTCTGCGCCCTGATTGGACATTGCATACAGTCAGTTGCGTGACATAGGATTGATTTCTATCTCTTGTGTTGCAACTAAGTTGCAGGCAATTTTTGGAGTGACACACTGAGCATCACAGCCACTTTGTTGCAATCAACAGAAATTGCGTCCAGATTGCTATGTGTGACATCGGCTTTAGTATTCTCTTCTCCTACAGAAAATCTATGCCATGGATCTCCGTAGTGCACACAAAGTCCCAGATACCCCTCGTCTGCGCCTCTCCCTTACCCGCTCCATGGGCTCCGAACTGGACCAGGGCAGTCTGCCATACAGGGCGGGGGAGGGAGGGAGCGTCTACCGCCGCCTGGCAAGACGCAAGAACAAGCAGAGGGTGTCCAAACCTGTGTCTGACAACAATTCCCTCCAACCACTGACCCGCATACAGGACCCCATGGAGCATGAATGGCAAGGCGCAGAGGAGAGACCGGAGTCAGAGTTAACAACAGAGACACGTGAAAACAGTCTTTTCAGTTTGTTTTCTATCAAACATTTGATGAAATATTTGATCATCTATTTTTTATCTCGGTTTGAAGGTCAGGATTGGTCCTATTTGTGGTATATTGATCTCATTTCCTGTCTCTTTCTCTCTTAAGGGCATAGCCGGTCAGAGTGCAGCTCTCCCATGATGGAGCAGGAGGTGGAGGAGTCGACTGACAGAGTGGAGAGTTGTGGTTCCGCACTGGGCTCTGGAGATGAGACATTGGGGGGTGGGGCCTTGTTGAGGGTGACAGGGGGAGAGGACAGATCAGAGGGTGGGACCTCTGAAACTGGACAGGAACAAACAGATAGGACTGACCAATCAGAGAGCTGTGTTTCTGCAGAGGGACCAAAATACCTTAACATTAGCAATAGGTTAGTGGACAGTGCCACAGAAGTGGAATTGGGGACAGATACCTTGATTGACAAGGTGGAAAGGTTAGGCGCAGCTAATGTTATTGAGAGGGTAGAGGGGTTGGGGACAGATTATTTTATTGACAGGGTAGAGGAGATGGGGACACATATTCTGATTGACAGGGATAGCACTTCAGTGGTGGATGTTGGAGATGAAACCATGGCTGATGGTTCTGTGGTCTGTACCGATGTTGAGGTTGCAGAGGAAGTGGTGGAGAATGACACAAAACAGCAAGGTGAAGAGGTTGTGACACAGTGTCCAGACAGTAGTGGCGCAGAAGTGAATCCTGGCAAAGTGATTGTGACCGATGTGACTATCAACTCTTTGACTGTAACTTTCAAAGAGGCCTTGGCAGCTGAAGGGTTTTTTAAGGGCTGAAGGACAGAGTTCTGAGAAAGGATTAGAGAACATGTGAGGTTATACATGAAATGCAGCCCATATGTTGAATTTACCACTTAGGAACATGTTTAGATAAACAACCACAATATAATTTGTCATTAAAGATGTTTACAAAGCCTATGAGAGTAAATTGATACCAATTGCTAGGGTTTTGGTGAGGTATTGTACCTTAGAAAATTTGGTGGTAATTTTCACATTGTGTTTGGTTCTGGAAAGATGATTAGTAAGAGAGAAGGATGAGGGAGAGAGCAGTTGACTCCTGAATGTCATATTTATAACATTACTACTTCTCCAACGTCTCTTATTCCGGGATGCTCATTTCTCTAACACTTTTGTATTAAGTCGTCTGTCTTCCTCCGTATTAACAGTAAGTTCTGCATGTCCTGTATGTCATGCACACCCTTGTCCTCCATTTGATTTGTTAGTTTATTTCTATAACAAATAAATAGAAAGGAGAGAAGGAATGCCTGGAGGGACAGAAGTTTAGCATTTCAAGATGAAGGCTGGCTGCATTGAAGTATTGTTGTTTTTCTTTATTTTACTTCTCAAATTAAGAGCCTACCTGATTCTATTTTTGTATTACCATTTGATAGTCCACCCCTCTCACTAAGCCTTTGTGCATTTCTAAAGAGGATATATCAGTTTACACCACTCATTCCCAAATGTGTTTTAGGTCTCATTTCAGTTACTCCTTTTTCTAACGCTTTTGTATAGTCGACTGTCTTCCTCCAGTATTTACAGTAAGTTCTGCATGTCCTGTCAATCACGCACAGCCTTGTCCTTCATTTCACATGTTTATTTCTATGACAAAAATAAAAAGAAAAGAAAGAATTCCTGGAATGATAGAAGTTCAGCATTTCAAGATGAAGGCTGGCTACGTTGAAGTATTGTTTTTTCTTCCGGGTAAAAAAAAGAAAGGCATATTCTTGTATTACCATTTGATAGTCCACCCCTCTCACTAAGCCTTTGTGCATTTCTAAAGAGGAGATATCAGTTTACACCATTGTTGCAGTAGGAAATGTGCAAACGTTCTCGGTTGTAATTATCGCATGTCACATGTAAAAGCTAAATGAAATTATATGTCACGTGTTGAAAAATGTATCTTTGGTCACAATGACATGTCAAATGTCTTCTCTATACCATATTCCTAGAAGTACATAGTGTAAAATCTACTTGTGTTTGAGATTCATATAACAGGATGGATATTACCTCAACATTTTACCATGGAATAAAACATGTTAGCAGTAACAGAAGTGTCCTCACTGGTCCATTTTAGTAGCTGTTTTGGAAATGCATTTGCAGCAACTTGTGCCTCCTTTTATCACTAGCTACAAGCAAAAATATTCAGCACATCGTTCATTTTCATTTTATTATAAAAAACAGTATGAGTCCACAGTTCTTTGTACAGTAAAAAATATTAAATTAAACTCTCAAAGTTCTGAGCAGAAAGATACATTGGGGTTGGGAGGAGGGACAGAAATCATTCTGGGGCAGGAGAAGGGGACCAGTGCATTGGGCTCTTGAGCTGCTGGGGTTAAGTCCAGAGGGAAAAGTGAGGGTGAGGCAGAGAGCGACTGGTCACGTCTCTCCCCTTCCTCAGTTCTATGCAGCACAGTTCATTTGGATCCATTCCCTCTGTTTTACAAGAACCGTAATGTCCTATGCACTGGCGGACCCCCCCCCCCCCATACCTCATGTAATCTAAACTTTACAGGCATATAGGTATGTGGCCCCCACCTCCAATACTAAGTGTCTTACAGGAGTGCTCAAACATTCAAGGGTGAGGGAGGGCATGTGTGTTCAGTGAGAGGGATGGCCCTTCCAGTATTGATGTCCAATGGTTAGGCATTTCAAATGTAGTCTCCATTGGCCACTGAAACTTGCAGCAGGCCCTCAACCACACTCATTTTATTCCAGATTCAAAGCCCAACCCAGACATCAGTGAAATACCCCCATTTCAATGACAAAAATATATTCTATGTGAATTGTAGCAGTCTTAGGGTATATGCCAACAAACCGCCAAAAAACAAAAATAAATAAAGTAAACCCAAACTTTTAAAAGAAAGATATGCATGATGTTTGGATTTATAATAATATTAATCCAAATCACACTGCTAAACTGATAAGAGACTGATTTATGGAGAAATTACAATAAGTCCATTGCATTAAATTATTTGCTCTTACATTTCATTTTTTTAATTTTTTTATCTTAAACATTTCTTAAAAAAGGCAAATAGTCCCAAACCCCAAAAATATTACCTGCGTTGTATTCTCTAAGGGAGATACCATCCCCCTATTTGTACACAATTGGCAAAAAATATATTAACAGCAATAACTTACCATTCATTTATTAATTAATCGACGTGTTGATTTATAGTTGCATCTCCCATAGGAAGTTCACTTCAATGTATTTTTTATTGAAACATTAAATAATATTAATAGTAAAAAAAAAAAGGCTAACACTGTCCCAGGTGCAGTCCCGAAAGCACGGCGAGGCTACATGATGTCTAAAGGGTTATGATTCATGTTCTGCCCGAGGTCATGGCTGTTCCCAGACAGCATGTCAGGTCCTCCAGGCCCATGGAGACCACCCATCCCACTGAGTTGAGACAGCATGGCATTCTGGTCTGACCCAAACTGGTCCATTGAGTTCTGCTGTTGAGAGGGGACCCCCATACCAGGGTGGTGCTGGGGTAGCTGGCCCGGGTGCGGGGAGCCCGTCTGGGTCTGTGGGGAGATATGGTGAGGGGAAGGCTGGGGCTGCATGCGCGGGGAGGGGCTAGAGTGTGGTGGCTGGGACTGGGGTCGCGGGGAGGGCTGGGGTGAGCGCACTTGGTTGCTGAGGGACGTGGACATCGTCTGGCCCTGCAGGTGAGGGGACTGGGCCATCTGCTGCTGGGGGCTCATGGGGCTGCTGTGCTGGGCCGGAGAGCCCCCACCCAGGTGCTGCTGCTGTTGAAGCAGTCTCTGGTGCAGTGCCTGCTGGAGCAGAGCCTGGGAGGACTGCGGCTGGGGGGCGCCCTGCGGGGGCTGGGGCTGCTGAGGGGGGCCGCCTACTCCAGTACCCGGACCCCCCTCAGCCCCCTGGTGGCCCGTCATGGCATTCTGGTGTTGTTGCTGCTGCATCTGGAGTTGGTGCTGATGCTGGAGCCTCTGCTGGAGCACTGCAGCAGCCTGCTGCTGGGCCACCGTGCTGGGGTAACCCTGCTGCTGCTGCCCTGGCTGGGCTCCAGGCTGCTGCTGCAGTCCAGACTGGCCCTGACCAGGCTGCTGGGGGGCCATGTAGCCCTGCTGCTGGAACTGTGCATGGTTCCCAATCTGTTGCTGCTGCTGTTGCTGTTGAAGTTGGAGATGCCTCCTCATAAGGAGCTCTCTGAACTGGGGGTTTATGTTGGCCATGTTAGGTGCCTGCTGGCCTGGCATCCCTCCTTGCTGATGCTGCTGAAGTGCTGCCACCTGTTGCTGCTGCAAACTACTAAGCATAGAACGCTGCTGCTGTGGTTGTTGCTGTTGTTGTTGTTGTTGTTGCTGCTGCTGCTGTTGTAGCTGCTGCTGCTGCTGCTGCTGTAGCTGCTGTACTTGCTGTAGCTGGGTCATGGTGGGCATGTTGACTCCCTGACCCATGTGCATACCTGGCTGACCAGCCACAGCATTCACATTGACCTGTTGGCCACCCATACCTCCTGGAACTCTGCCTGGACCTGGCCCGCCAGGGGCTCCCAGGGGTCCTGGCCCCCCCTTATACTTGGAAGCTCTCTGCTTGATAAAGGCAGCCATTAGCTGAGGGTTTGAGCGGAGGATGTTGAGCACCTGCTGTTGCTGCTCGGGTGAGCTGGGGGAGCGAAGGGTACGCAGCAGTTCCTGAAGGGCAGCCTGCGGGAGGTTCCCACCCCCAGCTGCACCACCTTGCTGCACCATACCAATCAACCCACCAGGTCCCTGAGCCTGCTGCCGCTGTTGCATTTGCTGCGGTTGTTGCTGCTGAGGCACCACAATGCCTGGATGTCCCATCATGGCTTGCCTCTGCTGGGGTGGCATTCCCTGACCGGCCCACTGTTGCTGGGGATTCTGAAGTGGGGGACCAACCCTCTGCTGCTGCACCTGTGGAGGCAGCTGGCCCTGGGGGTTAGGCTGCTGGGGCTGCTGCTGCTGCATGGGGCCAGGGCCCACCATCATACTTGGAGGACCCTGCTGCTGCTGTTGCTGCTCCATGTGAGCCCTGGCAGCAGCCTGAGCTGCCTGAGCCTGGGGAGGCAGCCCCTGGGCCCCCACCATGCCCACCCCAGGGTGGGCCATGCCCATCTGGCCCTGGGGCTGTTGGTGGTGAGGGTGCGGAGGCATCATGCCAGCTGCCTGCGCCGCCTGCCTCTGCAGGGCCATCTTCCTTTGGGCGTCTGCCACTTGTTGAATCTTCATGGCGATCTCCACAGCCGCTGGAGGCGGCCCTGAAGGAGGTTGCTGCTGCTGCTGGGGCATAGAAGGCTGGCCAGGGTTGGGCTGCTGTTGGGGTGGTTGCTGCTGAGGTGGTGTGGCTGGTCCCAGGCCCGGTTTGCCTTGGGACTGAGGGTGCGGTGAGGAGCCTGGAGGCCTGTTGGTGTAAGGGGGCAGGTTGTTGGGGTGTTGCTGGAGCTGTTGGGGGTTTGAGGCCTGGGACTGCTGCTGGACCTGAGGAACCATCTGTTGTTGCTGGGGGGAATTAATCATCCCCCCTCCTCCAGGCATCTGCTGGAACTGGTGGTGAAGCTGGTGGTGCTGCTGAGGCATCCCACCTTGCTGCTGCTGCAAAGTTCCTCCACCACCCATCCCTGGCTGGGGCCCAGGAGGCATGTTGGGCTGGGTGGGTGTCTGTGGTGTTGGGGGCTGGGTGCCTCCTGACGTGGGTGTACTGGGGGCTGTGATGCCATTGTTACCTGGTGATGGCAGCCCCCCAGGAGGTCCTCCTCCACCGCAGGCAGGCTGGCCCACCCTCTGCATGCTGGCCATCCTTCTCCGAAGCATCTGAGCCTGCTGGAGGCGGTGCTGGAGTTGCTGCTGGCGGAGCTTGTGCTTGATGTTGAGGCAGAAGGGTACGGGGCACTTGTTCTCCTGGCAGTGCTTGGCGTGGTAGCAGCACAGGGCGATGAGTTGCTTGCAGATGGGGCAGCCACCGTTGGTCTTGCGCTTGCATCCCTTTGTGTGCTGCACCACACGCTTCATCTTCTGGCAGGACGGCAGGGAGCAGTTGGCATTGCGGCATTGGCAGGCGTGGACCAGGGACTGGATGCAGCGCTGAATGCTGAGGCGGCGGGAGTCCCCGGGGCTCTGAGTGGCAGCGGCCGCTGCGTTGTTGCTCTCGTCGTCCAGGCCCAGGCCCAGCTTCTCCATCTTGTGTTCATGGCCCTTAGTGTTATAGCAGGAGATACACAGGTCGTAGTCCTCGCAGACAGTGCAGTGGAAGCGTGTCTCCACACTTGCCTTGCACTCGTTGCAGGTGTAGACGAAGCGGTCCTGGCTCTGATTGTGTAGCTCCACCAGCATGCACATGGAGCTCCACTTGGCTCTCCTCAGGGAGGAGAACTCCAGGTGCTTGTCCCGGGCCAGCGTCAGGAAGGCGTCACGCCCATCCATCAGGTCGCAGGCCATTAGGGGGTCCGGGTCCGTGATGGGGGGCAGGGAGTTGGCAGTGGGGCCGGCGATGAGACGGATCACAAAGAACACCTGTAGGGGGCAGAGAAGAAGGAATGAGCACTGGGACTGAGAGCATGTGTGTTTGGCTTTATTTAGAAGATGGTGACAGCATCAAATACCTCCTTGTGTTTCTCCATACAAGCGTAGAGCTTCTGGGAGAGGTCATTGGACACATTGGGCATCCCTGGTTTCTTCTTATTGGCTCGGATCAGGCTGCTGTTCTTGTTCGTCTTCTTACTGTTCTTCTTTTTGGCATTCTTGCTGTCACTTTTCGGGGCCTGTGTGTGGAGAACACCTGATTAAAATCAACTCCAATACATTCCATTAAAGCACTGAATCTGAAGCAGCCTCGAAATTGACCCAATTAGCACTAATCTATCCTCTAAGCAATACTTTTTAACAGCTACTCCTATCATGTTATTGAGGACCAACAACCAATATCCCACACCCCAGATCCTATAACATATTCACAAAAACACTCCTCTCTCCTGTTGTATTGAAGTCCTTACACTCACATCTACGCTCTCGCTGGAGGTGCTGTTCTCCTCCCTCTTCCTCTCCTCCTCCTCCTGCTCCAGCTCCTTGATGCTCTCCTCCAGCACGTTGGGCCAGAAGTCCCCCTCAAAGTATGGTAGCTCGTTGGCACTGGTGAGACGGTCCTCTGTGGCCTGCTTGAAGACGTCCTGAAACAGAGCATGAATAAGATGTGTCTAGAGGGGGGGGCTCTATACATACAATTACCTCATAGAAGAAAGCAGTTGGATTTCTGCCTGGCACAGCCTGTGCAATGTCTGACAAAACAAAAATTATTGTAGTCACCTTGTAGTCATGCACAATGCGCTCAGCTACGGCCTTGTCCAGCATCTTCTTGTACCACTCCTGTAGGCGCTTGGGCTTGGGAATCTTCTGGTCCACAGGATGACAGTGGAAGATGTAGTCGTCCCCTTCACTTGGGGGACAAGCCCAGATGTGCCCTGTTGTAAACCTGCCATGGGAGAGGAAGGGTTGAAGAATCAGACCAGCAACTGGAAAGAGAGACTTATTAGAACAGTAAAGTAGAATGAAATCTAATCTGCAACAGACAGATTTAGTACATGCATATCATTACACTATGTTTGGAGTGACGAGGTAAAGTCATGTTCTCAGGAATCTATGCCCACTAATAGGTTGAGCATAGTAAAAAGGGCCTTGTCTCTTACCCCAACTTCTTGACGTACTCCAGGTACCCTATGAGTATCTCATGGTAGACGCCTGTGCGGAGGTGTCGAGGTTGGAAGAAGTGCACGCTGTCCAGGTAAGAGATATACACGCGTCTCTGGTTGGGCGGAGGGCTGTCTGAACCGTACTCCTGCACATGCATGCCGAAGAAGCAGACGTCAGCCCCGTCTATGTCCTCGAATGCAAACAACGCCTTCGTCCTGTAGGGAAAGGACTCTGACATCTCCCCGGTGTCCACAAACCTGTATCAGTTAAAGGAGAGCGTAAGTAAACACACCCACACAGACACAAACACTGTATAGGCGCTGTCCCATGAGAACAGATAACGTTGTTAGGATATGTCTCAACTCTCCAGTCTACAATGGGACTAATTGAAAGCCCACATGAACCTTGAGTCCATTGACGCTAGGATCAATTTGACATCTTCCTTGGTTGTCTATATTTGACTCCATATTAAAAGAATCACTACCGCTCAAGACTCTCACCTGGACTTCATGCCTGGCTTGACCTCCACCACCTTGTCGGAGACATGGACCACACGGATAGTGACGTCACCAGACTCTGGATGGTTCTGCCGCCTGAGGTAGTCATTCACTCGCCCCTCTAGGAAGCTGCCCAACTTAGTTTGGGGGAGCCCTGTAAAAATTAAGTATGGAAAGAATAGAATGGGGTAGGGAGGGAGAAATAGAGGAACGATTGAGGACAGAAAGAAGAGAGGAAATGGGTGATAGCGATTAGAGGAAAGGTCATATGGTTTCAGTAAAACCAACCCAGTCTGGGGTGGTAGGTGGGTGTATGGGGGTTGTCTGTTAAGTAGCTCAGAGCAGAGAACTTCACTGGTGACATTAAAGACGGAAGAACCACTGGGCTCTAATCTGACAGTTAAAAAATATGTTTTTATAAAAGGGCAAGTCCGAAGCATACAAACTCAACCACTGACTGCTTCTAGAGTGTTTCAGAGTACTCTGGAGTCTGGAGCACTTTGTCATTCAATGTCTAAAATGCCCTGATAGCGTTATCAATTTGGCAACTAGCAACATATCTGAGACTTGGGACTAATCCTCTGCTCTGAACACTCAATAAATCAGAAGAGATGACAAGGTGTAATCTGGATCTGACACCATATAAGGACATTTCCCCCTCTTCCATTCAAGACATATTTCATTGAGAGCCTTGTATGAGACTAGGCCAGATGGTCCTTTTAATTTGAACGCCCGCTCGCCTACCTGTGGCTCCCTAAAAACTCTGCCTTCATTGAGGGTGTGGAGAATGGGATGGGGGAGGTAAGAATTTCCACACGTGGAAGGATTGTAGGCACGCAAAAACAGGACAACTGTCAAAAAGTTGGGAAAAAAGCGTGAGTATCGATGCCATTGCAAACTGAAATTCACCCAAAATATGATGATTTCAAGTAGATTTCTGGACAGTGGACACCCACTGAGGAAAAATGTGAGGATGACATAAATAAGGCTCCAACAAGATTTTTTTTAAAGAAGTCCATGACTGCATCGGTGACACACAAACCTTAAAAACAGCTAACTGTAAACCGAGAAACCCTAAATGACAATGTTTTGACATGGCCTTCCATAAGAGTGAAAATCGAACCAGAAAAAGCTGCAGCGGACTGGCAGCGGCAACTATTGTCTGAGGACTGGCTTCTGAAAAAAAAAATAGGGTTGGTTACATATAACATTTTCATTGGGGAGGGAGGGGGAGATACGAAAGGGTTGGGTCATGGATAAAGGTAGAATGTGTGTTAACTGGAACACTCGTCCTCTTGAGTAGTGTATCAGGGCATAGGGAATTAAACCAGATTGCCTCAGAGGAAATAAGAAAATTATTTGGAAAACACAGTGCACCAAATCATAAATTTAAAAGATTTGAAGGGGGGAAAAAGTCAATTGTGTGTTTGCTCTTCACATGAAAGTATGGTGTTATACTTGTGGGATGTGCGTTTAGGAAATTAGTATGTGTCAGTAACAGCACCAAAGGAGAAAAGGGATAAAGAGAACACCAAAAAGAAACAGCTGAGCGACTGGAGAGGGGAGGGGAGGGAGGGGAGAGGAGACACAGATGGACGGACACCCCGATGAAGATGACGGTAGATGAGCGCCCCCCGTTTGTCACTTACTCCACTTACTTCTGGCCGCGTATTTGTTCTCTTTCCGCGTCTTATTGGCCTTCTTAAGGCAGCTGTCACATACAAAGCTGTGGAGAGGAGAGGAAAACACAATTTCATTACGTCAAATACATGCATTTGTTATTTATCATATCTCAGCGGCCTTCAGCTTCACTTCTTTGCCCTACTGTATAAGTTGGCAGCAATGAATGATGTAAGGTATTGCTGAGGGTCATGATGGCAAACGGGCAACACAACCACAGTAAGATTGAACCTGGAACTGCACCTTGGAATAAAGTGGGCAGTTTCACAGTTCTAACAGTCGCATTAATGTAAGATGGACAGAATGTGTCTGCAAGTTGGCTCACCCTGCCGGCCATATGGTGTCATTATGCAGGACACAGATTTGGTGCATTTTACGCCCGCAGTCGGTACATTCCACAAGCCTACAGAAAAGAGAGAGGTGGACAGAGAGAGTCACGGGTTATTGATACCATGTGTCACACACGGAAATAGTCATTATTTTCTAAAACAAGGAGTCTCAACTAGCAGAACATTTCAAACACAAAAGCTGTGACGATAACCCAAACAGGCCCCAGAGTAACTGACTAAACATAGTAAAGATTAAATATTACAGCGTGCCAGTTAACAACTATGTCACAGCATCTAAAGTTTATGCAAATGTACCACATGGAAAACATATGGGTTGACACCAAGTACAGATCAAATGTAAAGGAAAAAAGGAGCAGGTACCATTCAGGGTCGAGCGTGTCATTCTTCTTCCTCTGAAACTGATCTTTGCTGATGGACCTGTGAAGAGGAGGGAGAGGCCCAGGGGTGTGGGAGGTAAGAACAGACTCAATCCAATCACTGGGCCAGAAATGCAATGTACTATATTACAGCCATAAAGAAAAGTCACAAGCAATAAGAGCAGGCTCTGGCTTTATACAGGCTAGGACTCAGCCATTTTGAAAACATCATCTAACACTTCTGGAACATTAGGAGCCCTCAGTATGTTGGGGTTTTAGCTGAAGAGAGAAGAGGCAGAAATCAAGTAAAAGGATGGACGGCAGTTGAGGTGAACTGCTGCCTTAAGAGGTAGAGAGAGAAATACATTTTATTTTTAAAAAGTTGACTATTTCACTAAGTAGGTATTCAGTGATGGGGAGAAAGAGAAGTCCCATTGAAGAGATTAAACATTTCTCAAATCGCATTGATAGGGAGTATTTATAAATCAAAGGAACCAAACGATATTTATATGACATCAAAATGAGCAATAGAAGAACCATGTCAGTATTAACATGGTGGGGGGGTTTAGGAGGAGTGGGGAGGCTGGTACTCACGTCTGAGGCTGAGAAGGATCATCCCCCAGGGACACACACTCGCCCTGGATTTCGTTGAAACACTTCTCACAGAAGTGGTACCTGTCAGCAAGAAGCCCAAATTGTGGTGAACTACACCGTTCGCCAACCGCACAGCCAATCACAGAGAAGGCACGAGGAAGCAGTCACCAATCAGGGCAGGGCAGGACAGGCCAGGAGAAGAGCAGAGGGCAAGGTCGTCGCCAGGTAGCAGCCAATCATGATGCAGGGTTTTTGTGTGGGCAGGTGTTTTGATTTTGCAGTTACATTTTGGAGTGGATGATTGGTCACACCAAAGCAGGCCAATGCAGACATCACAAGCGTTAAAAAAGGAGGGAGAGAAGGGAAGAGATGGGGGAAGGGAGGGCAAAATGAATATTAAAAAAGCGTGAAATAAATCGTTACAGGTCAGACAAGGACGATGGAGGGATGTATAGGATGGGAAGAGTGAGGGACGTGGAGAACGTGGAGAACATAACATCCAACGAGGACAGAGATCCAATGCAAAGCACAGATTAGTGTCACAGTCAGTCAGTGGACAAAAACATAATTAAAGGGATACTCCAAGAGTTTGGGAGTGAGGCCTTTTATCTACTTCCCCAGAGTCCGATGAACTTGTGGATAACATTTTTATGCCTCAGTGCGGTTTTAAGGAAGTTAACTAGCGCAATTGCTAACTAGCGTTAGCGCAATGACTGGAAGACTATGGGTAATTGTGCTAATGCTAGTTAGCATTGCCTCATGAAACTACTTCTAACTTCCTTCATACTGGACAGACATGAAATGGTATCCACAAGTTAATCTGCCAAAATCCCAAAGTATCCCTTTAAGTTAACAGTCACTTAAAGGGAGGGGGGGGGGCTCAAAAACAGTGTGGATGAGGAAAAGCAAGTGGTAGTGCAACAGCGACCCATCATCCTTTTGCTCCATTTATAAAGAGGGTCCCCTTCTTGTGTTGGAGAGGAATTATCATACATGTAGTGAGGTTGTTAAGACTGTTGCCCTAACGTAACTACACTATAGTGATTCTGTCTTGACGGTGAAATGAATCAAGCCTATCAACTCCACAGCTTTGTTCAATGAAATGTTCTGCAGATCAAAGTGTTCACTGCCGCTGTGCAGCAATAATGCCCTGAGTCTTATTTGAAGTATTGTGTCCAAAAGGAATTATCTATCCATTTGCCAATTATCAGTTTGATTCAATTACTTACCTGTAATTGATCAATACATTTCTTTATGCATTATAAGTAGACTAGTGGAAACAGATTTCAAAATAATCTCAAGACAGGGAACCCACTTTGTAAATGTCAAAAGTTAAAATTAAATTGGTGAAGGATAAAGATGAAATGGTGGCAGGGTGTAACCATTTAAAGCCAAATTAAAACTTAACTCATCTGTGATTGAACAATGCTATTTTGCAGAGAATATCAGCATGCACAATAATATCACAATAAGACAATCACTCGAGTAGATTTGTAAAATGTGGATTTATATAAAATTTGCAGAAAACATGACTTGTGAGAGTGTGAGGAGAGAGGAGAGAGAGAGCGAGAACCCTTGAGGGTATGAATGACCCTGCTCCTTTCAGTGTCTAAGTATGTGAGTTTGTTTGTGCTTCTGTACGCCCCTTACCTGTTCTGGTAGCTAAAATAAGCAGCGTCGCGCGGGATGGTGCATAACTGTTTCCCATAGCAGCATAGAGTTTGGGGGGAAAACTCAAGCTGCAAACATAAGAGAGGACATAGTCTATGTACTGAAAAATACTTATCCAGGAACCCAATTGTTTTGTACGATAGTATGTTTAACATGCAGTGGTAAGGAGAGAAGGTGAAAGCTGTGCTGTCTTCAATGACTGATGTTATACACATCCATTTACACACTTCCACTCACCTTCCTCCCGCAGCAGTAGCCCAGGCCCTGCATGACAGGGTCGATTTCGGCTTCGAACACCTCGGCCAGCTTGGAGCAGTACTTGTAGACGCGGGACGTCTTGCGGTTGTACAGCCAGGCGTTGTTAAACATGAGCCAGATGTCATCCACGTATTGCCAGGGCTCCTGGTACTGTCCCGTGTCCAGCTTACGCTTTATCGTCGACAGGTCTATGGGGTTCTTTACAATGTCAAAGTAGTCCTGGAGGGGACCAAGTCCAGGTGTCAGCGAGGGTACGGTTCAGCCCGGAAAGGAGGGTGGGGAGAAAAAGGATTGGTGTGGTCACCGATGCGGGGGGGGGGTGTAGAAGATCATGGTCGTCATCATCATAGTTGTTGAAGTAGCAGAAGTTGTGGTGGACATCCAGGTGGAACCAGAGCAGGGGAGAGAAGAGGGTGCAGGGGACAATGTTGACGGCTGCAGAAAGGTTCATATGCAGACAGAGAGACATGACAGCTTCTCCCCTTCACCACTCAAACTTTGCACCATTTCTACGTTAATGGGGAACAGGCCAAGGAAGGACACTGGTGTGGCCAGGCTTGTCCCCTCCCATTCTGCCCAAATTCAAACTTCTCCTCAAATCAAGGCTAGATTAGTACTCTGAAGGCAGACTAACTTATACATCCAACAGTTATCAGAAATTACAGGAAAAGCACCTGTTGTGCACTGTAAATTTGTGTTTGTTTTTCAAGCAGTCAGACGGTTCCAGTGCAACCACTTTCTCCTCTACAGACTCTCCTGAAGGAGAGCATTTTCAGGGCATGAGTCAGGGTACAAAGCTGAGGTGAACAGAGCAGTAACAACAGTCAGGCAGTAGCAACACACGCTGGTAAAGTAGCAGCATGGAGGTTGGCAACACGGCACAGTCAAAGCCAAGAGCACTGAGACAAAGGGGCAAAGCCAAGGATCTCTCTCCGTCTCCAGGGAAACACAAACAGGAAATGAGACCCTTCACTTTGACAAACAGAGGACACAACAGCCTGTGATGCATGAACACATGGCACATAGTATGGTGCATTCCATTCATCTGAGCTCAATTACAACAACTATGAGTGTTGTTTCTACGAGTGTATTGTAAATTGAGGTGTGATAATCCCATTGTGGATAGATCAATCCTTGCACTCATAGAAGTGTGTTATTGCTGGTTATTTGAGCATGTTAAAAGTATTTGAGCAGTTTCTGAGCCTGGTTGTGTGTCCATGTTGAATACCCAGGTGGTGTTCTGGGGTCAGGTGCATCACTGGGGCTATTGAGGGTTACAGAGGAGAAGTGTGCAATGACCTCTTAGAATGGACAAAAAGTGTGCCCTAGCACTGCTTCAGGAGAGTTAAAATTCTGGTGCGGACCATACGATATCAAGTCCCCCTCTCAGGCTGCATTTACAGTCAGCCTATAGTTCTGATCTTTTTCTACTAATTGGTCTGACCAATCAGATCAGCTCCTCTGCCACTAATTGGGCAAAAAAAAAGATCAGAATTGGGCTGCCTGTGTACATGCAGCCTCAATGGTGTACAAACAATTATTGTAATTAGTGACAGACATCATTGCCTGGGTATCTCTTCACGGTGTTCAATAAGAGGTCTGAGATATTTGATTTGCTAGCTATTAGCATTATCTGAGACACACTACTGCTGCATACAGGCATTGGCACAACTCTTCACATAACTCACAATCAACTTCAACAATACTGATTACTGGCGAGGAACTGTCTAGAAAGCTTCTAATAGGAATATGTGGGAGATTTAAAAAAAAATGCTAAATCATATCCAAATTAGAATTGTAAAAGCATAAAAAAATGCAATTAAAAGAAAGCAGTTTAAAGAATAAAAGAAAGTAATGGGCTATGAACATTTTTGGCTAGTAAATTTCCCCTTTTGGGCATGTTACTTTAAATGCAGAACGGTGATGTGCCACTGATAAAATGGCTGCTTATTTTAGGCCTTTTGAACTCTGATGAAAGGCAAAAACACAAGCCGCCATTAACAAGGCCCAGGGATCTAATATTCATGGCCAGGGCCAAACCACCTCTCAAGTGTTGATCTTAATCAAAACTGACCGGTAGAAACCAATCCAAAAATATTTTTGTTAAATTCTAACAAACAGAAAGGTTTAAATTTGCATCTCTTAAAATGTTACTGACAGACTTATTGATTTCTGTTGACTTGGTTTACAAGCAAAACAAGTTCATAGCATTGCTGTGTTTTTTTTGTGGTGTAAGAGAATTAGAGAGAAGCAAGCATGAGCTGACACACACACCTACCCAAGAACCTACAGTAAAAACCAACTGACCTATGTTTGATGTATAGTATACTCTACCTGAGCAGAGACATAACACTCAAATTCAGGATTGAGACCGCTTTCTCTCAATAACACACACACACACACACACACACACACACACACACACAAAATCGCTACAACTCCCCTAGCCAACAGTCACTCCCTCACCCCACTCTTGCACACATGTGGCAGTGGTAAGGATGAAGAGAGGGATGAAAGAAATAGGAAAAGGAAAAAGGAATGAGAGAAATGAACTAAAAAGAACAGTAAGAACGTTTTTTTAGAGGGAAGCAAAATGGAAGCCAGCGCAGTCCCTTACCAGGTTAGTTTTGTTACTAGTTCGAATACGTACGGGTATTCCCAGTAACTGGGGGTCCACCGGTTGGCGGAAGGGCAGAGACTCAGGGTCTTGGCGGTACAAGGCCTCCAGGGTGGGCATCAGAGCCTGACGCAGCTCCTCAGGCTTAAAGACTGGGGTAGTGGAAAGAGGAGGAGAGAGGGGGTAGTGGAAAGAGGAGGAGAGAGGGAGCGACAGAGGANATCTATACACCATGTCTGACTTAGGTCCGAAACAAATGTTGGGGGGGGGGTCCTTACTTTTCCTCTTGTTCTGAGCGCTGGCGGGGGAGCTGTGCGTACCCGATGCACCCGACCTCTCCTCTTCGTCTTTGGGCTCAGTCTTCACCTCTGGCTTCCTGTCTCTGTCCTCCAACTTCGGCGTTGCTGCCGATGACGATGTGTCCATAGGCTCGCCCTTGCATCCGTCGCCTGAAGGCTTCTCCTTCTTAATCTGAGGGGACATCATGTTCAATATCCTATACACATTCCCAGACATCATCCTAAATGTAATAAAATCTGTTAGCTGTGTGTAAAATAATCTTCACCACGCTGGCTAGCTAGCACTGTGTCTTTTGCTTTTGGACCCCTGCCTTAGAAAAACTGGAAGCCTCACCTCAGGTTTCTCCTCTGACTTGATGTCTGCCTGTCCCTTGCCCATCTTCCCAGAGGCCTTCCCCTCTCCCTGGTCCTCGGCATCCTCATCGTCCTGCTGTTTCACCTCCATCTTGGGCTCAGCTGGGGCAGGGGCGTCAGATGAGGTCAGCTGGGAGCTAGGGTCCACGCTGCTCACAGAGGCCGGAGTGGAAGCCTGGCCATCTGCAGTCAGTGAAGACTTCTGAGACAGCTGGGAGGACAGAGAGAGAGAAGTTAAACGGAAAGGAAATTTATAACAGCGAACCAGCCAAAAAAGCTAGTGAAAAGAGTGAACAGCCAAAGGTGGAGACCAACAAGGGACGGAGGGCAAGATAATGACTAAGGTGTCTGTCCAGGCAATGAGGGAAATCTCAGAGACGTGACGTATGGAGGTATAGCCAGAGACCAAGGATCAGCTTAGAAATCCAAAGAACAGCACTTCTGACAACCATGAGGAGTTGAGTTAGTGAGACTATGGGGAAAACTACTCACTGGAGTTCGCGGCAGCTGGGTTGGCACATGGGCATTCTGGGTAGGCACAGACTGAGCCTGCCCCGTCTGGAGGCCTCCAGAAGCTCCACCACCGTTTGTCTGCTGCTGGAGCTGACTGGGCTTCTCCGAGGTCATTCCTTGCCCCATTGGCTGCGACGACGCTAGCTGCTGCTGCGGGAGCGGAGCGGCAACCTGGGGCAGGTTGGGCGTGTGAGGCTGGGGGGTTTGCGAGCCTGGCAGACCAGGCGGCGTCTGATGAGGGGTTGGCGTGAGGCTGCGTGCCGGGGAGGGGGAGTTCTGTCGGATGGGGAGGCAGTGCGGGTGTGAATTGGGCTGAGAGGAGTTGGAATTGGGCAGTTGCAGGTTGGAAGGAGGGCCTCCACCTACACTGCCTGGCCCCATAGAGCCCTGGGAGGGCCCTGATCCTGCCACTGAGCCTGGCTGGGCTGCAGGGCTGCTGACCGGGAGCAAGGGCGGTGTGGGGATCTGGGCCTGCTGGAAAACACCATGGAGGAGACAGTTAGAGTCTATACCCAACATCAAATATAACAACTACTTTACGGTCACCCTTTACTGATAGCACTGGTTCCAGTATCTATTTACCTGTGCCACGCCTCCTTGTGGCCCTGGATGGTTCATGCCGACTGGGCCAGCCCCGAGGCCAGGACTGGACCCAGTGAACTGACCAGGAGGGAGGTACTGGTTCTGGAGCTGGGCCACGTTCGGCTGCCCCATCCGCGTTGGCCCCATACCCATCTGAGTGAGACCGAACAAGATAAATTATTCACTTTTGTTCTAATGAGACCATGGTTATTTTCAATAATCGCTGTGATTGGAATGTTGAAATATAATCAATTTCTATCAATATTGAATGCCGTTATTTTCCAACTTAATTTGGACATTAGAAATGAGAGAGGGTGACTAACCTGATTTAGAGGTCCACCAAGTGGGAGGGGAGGCGTTGACCTCTGACCTAATGACTGCATACCCATTTGTCCAAACTGATTCATCCCTGAGACAGACGAGAGAGAGCAAACCAGTAACATACATTAGTCACCATTCAGACTGGTTCGGTGTGTGCCAAGCAGCAAACTGAGCTGAGCATGCAGCAAACTGAGCTGAGCATGTATGACTGTAGGAACAACTTACCTGCAGGGTTCTGCATCCTGTTCACCATCTGATTGGGTCCGGTGGGTCGAACCATGGAGGGGTCAGCATGAGAACCATCTGAGTGAAGAGAAAAAACGAAAGGTTGCAAGATCGAATCCCCGAGCTGACAAGGTAAAAATCTGTTGTTCAGTCCCTGAACAAGGCAGGTAACCCACTGTTCCTAGGCCGTCATTGAAAATTAGAATGTTCTTAACTGACTTGCCTAGTTAAATAAAATAAAGATAAAATAAAAATAAATAAATAAAAAAAGGGTGGATAACTGATAATGCGACAATTGCGGTAGAAATATTGATATAATAACCATCATATCGAAGTAAACTTGGAGTCACGCAATGATATGTTACATTGTAGGCCTACCATCACGACGTGGAACAGCATGAAGAGTTTATAGGCAGATTAAACAAGCTATGATGAACTTCACATGGTGGTTAAGTGCTCGGTGATCATGCAAATTTCCCAAAAATATCGACGGTAGGCCATTATTTGAATGTTGGTGACATGATGATTGGTGCTTGGCTGCCAATTATCAAATAAAAGAATCTTGTTCTTATTCATACCTTATCATATAACCCACCCTGTCCACTTTATCAGCACACTGGTCTAATTAACCGTTTGTGACAAAACCATTAGAGTTGAAAATGTGATTGAAACACATTGAACTTCTGTTATTAGATACAATACCTGAGAATTAACCGCAAAAGTCATTTTTATACACACTGTCATTACACATAGCTTTTTAGCCGCATCAAATGTTATTTGTCACATGCGTTGAATACAACGGGTGTAGACTTTACAGTGAAATGATTGCTTACAAGCCCTTCCCAATGATGCAGAGTTTTAAAAAAAGAATACAACTAAAAAAATGTAAAACACAAGAGGAATAAAATAAGTTTGATGGAAACACACCTCGGCTGGGAGAATGCTTATTTAGTTTTTATGCAAAAGTCTTGAAAATCTGTTGCCCATTGGATGGAAATCTAGCTATTGAAGTAAATAGAGCCACGCAATTGGAATCAAGCAGTGCTAATCACACCTATGTTGAAAGAGAGTAGCTATGTTGTCAAATGTGTGTGTTTAAAGTGTCTACTCACTGGACGGCTGTCCAGGGGCCAGAGGCAACTGGCCCATGCCAAGGGGTCCCTGTGGCAGGCCTGAGGGGGGCATGCCGGGTTGCGTAGGCATCATGCCCTGCTTCTGTAACCGCGTCCGCCGCTTCTCCTCCAGTTCCTTCTGGATTTTATAGATCTTCTCAGCCAGGAGGTGGTAATACTCCGCCTGGTAGCGATATAGGAAATTCAATAAATGTATATACAACCCTCTAGTCCGCCATTACATGTTGTGGTCAGTTATTGAATACAGTGATTTAAACTTTCTGGTATACTACTGTAATACCAGTCTTCACCCACAACATTGAGGGGTCAGTTCTCACCCTGCTGTTGGCCGACTCGTACATGTCCCCCTCTACTTTACGAGCGTAAGCCACCAGGTTCTCCATCCGCCGGTCCTTCAGCGCAGCCGGGTCCGGGGTGGGGAAGATGGCCTGCACACTGCTCACCCAGCAGACGGATAAAGAGATACAGAGAGATAAGCCAAAAGACACTGACAGCATGCAATGAACCATAATTGTGTGGTGTGGGTGCAGTCCAGAGTCACATATACGAGTACTCGTCTAATAGCAACAGCAGAAGAACACTTTAAAACTGCAATGGCCTACGTGTCCCCCTCTGTGACTCTGGTGCAGTCAGGGCAGACTCACAGCTTGTGGACGAGGTGGTTGCGCAGGTCCTGGGTGATGTCCTCGTGCCAGTTCTTCCTCATGCCCGCGGCTGAGGGAGGGGTCGCCATGGGCATGGAGCCCAGGCTGCCTACCCCGCTGCCGTCGTTCATCAAACTGAGAGATGAAGAGAGAGGGACAGAAACGACAAGCTGGAAGCCATAATTTTGCTCAAGGTAGTCAATGAAGTAACTTTGTGAACTTGTGAGTGTGTTGATGTGTAGAATAATGTTTTGAGTCTTTAGAGCTGGCAGGACCATAAAAATCAGTATTGAATTCCAAGGATAGTGAGTTCTTACCTCGATTAACCTGTACTCCTGCACATTGACTCAGTACCCCCTGTATATAGCCTCGTTATTGTTATGTACATTTCTTCTGTTACTTTTTGATTGATTCGCTTTTTTATTTTTTTACTTTAGTTTATTTAGTAAATATTTTCTTTCCTCTATTTCTTGAACTGCATTGTTGGTTAAGGGCTTGTAAGTAAGCATTTCACGGTAAGGTCTACACCTGCTGTATCTGGCGCATGTGACAATTTAAATGTGATTTCAGGGGGAGGGTATGAGTGTGTTGTACCTTTGCACATTCATACTGTTGTGCAGCATGGCGTCTGGTAGCAGGTTGGGCTGATTGGGGGGCTGCACCCCCACCCCTCCATTCATCCCCAGGGGGTTCCCTCCTACAGGGGCAGATAAAGACAGGACAGGTTCAACGCAGTTCCTTTCCTCGGCATCACAACCATTCACTACTGCTCAATCAATGACTAAACTAAGAAATCTGCTACACTGCCCCTGGTCGTTGTTAATTTTTCTAGATTCTTCCTCCTCTTCACCAACACTGTTTTGACGAGCCCATGCCCACTCACCCATGGCGTTTAGCGACCTCATGCCAGGCTGGTTGGTCAGGTTGGACTGAGGTGGTTGCTGGGGCATCTGGTTGCCCTGGTAGGTGAGGCCCAGGGCGGCGTAGGCCCTCTCAATGGAGCTGGGGTCGATCTGGCTGGGCGGGGTGAGGTTAGGGGTGCTGGGCTGACCCCCTGGCACTGCCCCTAATGAGTTGCTCAGGCTAACCCCAGCAGTGCTTAGTAGAGCTGTGGGGACAGAGGGAGAGGAGAGGGAAAAGAAGTGAGAGGGAGAGATAATCAACTTGCCATGAACGATGACAGGAACCGATGTTGAAAAGGTAGCCATCTTGGTTCAAACACACGTAGTACATCACAATGCAGAGGACGGACACATAGCTCAATACAAACCACACTCACACTGCTGGTTCCTTTTGTCACCAGCGTTCTTGAGCGGCAGGCAGACAGGACAGTCGTGCCGAGTGCAGTTCTTCCAGTGAGAGATGATCTGTCGCGACGAGGCACAGTGTGCCACTGAGTGGGAAGAGAGAGAAAGAAGGAGAGAAAGTGAGACAACTGACAGCGCAACACAATGACAGTGTCCCAGTAGAGACCTAATGTCAGCAGTAAGGCGAGAAATCTAACTGTAAAAGCAAGGGAAACTCCAGAGCAGGCCTGATTGTTGAAAAGCAACCTACAGAAACATGAATGAAATAAAGCTCAAACCAAGAGGAAGGATGCATCTCAATAGTCTAAAGTGGCTTCCTCTACTTCCTCTAGGAGAGAGTAGAACCACTTCAGAATATTAACAAACCAAATATAACAGTATTGAAAAGGACCACCAACTCACCCTGGCAGGACTTGCCAGCCTGGCAGTGGGTCATGTGGTTGAGGACGTTCTTCATGGTGCGGCAGTGGGGCAGGCTGCACTGGCGCACCTCCCCGTTGGCCTGCTCCCGCCGCTGGCACTTGTGGGCGTGGAGCAGGAGCACCAGCTGCTGCTGAATCAGCTTGCGCTTCTCCGGGTCGGCCGTGGGGGGCACTGCCCCCAGACCTGTGGCCACAGTACCAAGGCCAGCCTGGGCCCCGGCTCCAACCGCCGCTCCACCCACCGACACTGGCCCTACTGCCGAGGCCTGCTGTGAGGCCTGATGACACAGAGTGAAAAGAGAGTGAGTTAACCAGAGGGGATAGGGGGATGTAGAAGGAATATGGCTGGGATAGAGGGGCTGCATGGAGGATTAAAGACAAGGGAGGGCCTTTAAAAATGGAGATCAAAGTTGACAAGGTGGGATGGGCCGAAGTAACAGCAGTGGGTTGTGAGTTGATTACCACTTAAGTCCAGAGGGTCTTTAATCTAGTATTTTAGTAGGACTGACGATACCAGTACCGCAATGTTTTTTCCATGGCAAAAATGAAAAAACAGTTCTTTAAAAACCTGTTGTATGTAAAATATTGTGTGCTAAAGCTTGGAAAATAAATACATGTGACTGTGGATGACAAAATAATGATGTTTGTTTCCAACATTAGGGCCGTTTTCCTAAATAAGTTAAATCCACTTTGTGTTTTTTCCCTTGACGCAATACTAACAAGTATCACAATACTGGTATTGTCCCAGACCTATATTTTTCACTAAAATAAGACTAACATAAAAAGATAGAAGACTGAAGGAGCATGCCCTCACCATCCCAGCCATTCCCTGTATAGGCGGTGTCTTCTTGTCCAGGTTGAACTGGGCCAGGCTGTTGGCCAGACCAGCCTTGTTCTGGTGCTGTGGGCCCAGCCCAGCACCACCCAGACCCTGGCCTGCTGACTGACCGTACGGACCACCATAGGGGCCCGCATTAGCCATCATATTCATCTGAGAGAGAGAGACAGGGGGGGCAGAGGAAGAGATGGGGAGAAATTAAGGGAATGTTAGGTGAGTGAGATCTAGTTTACACTCATGTTCGGGGTTTTCATTATTGGACAAAATTACGTAATTGCCAGATTTTTTTAGAGCAGATTAAACGACACTAATGAAGCTTCATTAACTTTAAAATCACTAGCAACCTGAGATAAGTTGTTGACAGATAATATTAATCTCTGGACCATTAGGCATTACACTGCTTTGAGCAGTAGTCAGTCTGGTCTTATTCACAGTTTGTTAAGAAAGCATTAACACTGACATATTTTCAAAAACATAATTCAACAAATAGCTTTAATTTTCCTAGCATTTTCACACAAACACCAAGCTCTGCTTAAGACAATAGTGATATAGGGGTGACAATGAGAGAACAGCTGCTTTCTAAGGGGGAGAATAACCAAATCAGCTCTTACTCCAGCAGCTTCCCATCATCTGTTAACCCTTATCCTTACAAAATAGCAGCCTAAAGGAATGTAATTAACTACTTCCAACAAAAGACAGATACAGCCAACAGATAAATAAGCTGGTCACTGCTCAGCTGGGTCCCATCAGGATCATTTTGGATGCAACTTTACAGCTGTAAGTCTGCACCCTTCTTACTCCCCACTGTTTTAGACACCTTATGGAAACACATGTAGACACTGCCCAACTGACAATGAACATCTGTGCTCTTAGCTGCCCAAACACTAAAAGAGAACATGCACTGATGGTTTCTGCTTTTAGCATCAGCCAGTCTACAGCTCTGGAGGTCTTAAGCAAGGCAACATCAGCCTGAACATGACAGCATCCACTGCACCCAGCGATCCCCAGCCCTCGTGAAAACAACTCTGACAACTGATTGGATGGTAATTTTTACAGCACCAACAAACAAGCATTTAAACTGAAAAGCACCGACATAATGATCCAATTATTTTCATAGCAATGTGAAGTGCGTATTTAAAATGTGCCTATGGCAACATGATAGCTGGGATACACAATAACAGGGCAAAGGTTGATGAATCTGCTCTGCTGCTGTCAGACATACTTGATCAGTTCCAAAAGAGGCACTTCATGGTTCACACACTAAATACTCTTCTCGATTCTGGTCAATTAATGTCCATTCAGAGCAATCTTGAAACCATCTAATGACATATTAAACATAGCATCTCACTGTTGTCAAGACAGCTAGCATCGCCTGATGTACTGAACACCAAGACCAGCACAGAGCAAAAGTGCAGTAACGTCAATATGTGTAAAAGGATCCTGCTCCTGTAGACATTTATGAACACAAGTCCATCTACAAAACAATTAGGTCTTACCTTGTTCAGTGCTCCAGGTTGCTGTGGCCTCATCCCAGCCTGACCCCCTGACCCCATTTGCTGCCCCCCCTGCTGCTGCAGGGTTTCTGCCAGCAGGTTACTGTTACTTCCCATGCCCGGGTTGACCTGGTAACCCATTCGGGGTGAGCCATTCATCACCTGGCCTCCCATCATGCCCTGGGGCGTGGGCCCTTGCTGCTGTCCATTGCCCTTCTGGGCCCCCATCATGGCCCTGTTCAGTCCACCCACCATGCCCGCCTGCTGCATCATGCCCGCCTGCTGGGGTGAGGAATGCTGCCCCTGGGGGCCCATACTCTGGGGTCCAGGGGAGGCATTCATGCTCCCCAGGAGTCCCATGGAACCACCGGGGCTGTTGTTGGCTCCCTGTTGACCCGAGGGTGGCAGCGCTCCAGCCCGGAGAAGCTCCGAGAGCTGTTTGTGTTTGGCAGCAGCGTCCTGGCCTCCTCCCAGGCTGGTGTGCAGCTGGCTGAGGTCCCCTCCGTTGACCAGGCCCAGCTCCGACGAGTTGATGAGCTCATCGGGGAGGTCGTGCTCCAGGTCAAAGAGTGAACCGAAATCTGGGAGGGGGTAATAGGAGGAAAGAGAGGGCAGGGTAAGTGGGATATCCTGAGGTGTACATTGAGAGCAGTAGCAAATAAATGCACTTGTGCCCCCTTGTTTTTGCAAGCTCACTAACAAAGCTCTAACCTCCTTCAAATGTGCAGCACTAATTCATTCTGGAAAGAGAAATAACTCCACCTAAAAAGAACCAACTAAATTAATCCCTCCTCTTTCTTGACCCTAACGGCATCTGCATACTATGTTCCGTTTGCTCCTAGCACAACTTGGCTAGGCGAAGTGAACGTCTGTGCCTCGCATACACCCTTAAAAGAGCTTTGCTTAAAAGACCTTTGCCAGTATACAGTCGTGACCAAAAGTTTTGAAAATGACACAAATATTAATTTCCACAAAGTTTGCTGCTTCAGTGTCTTTATATATTTTTGTCAGATGTTACTATGGAATACTGAAGTATAATTACAAGCATTTCATAAGTGTCAAAGGCTTTTATTGACAATTACATGAAGTTGATGCAAAGAGTCAATATTTTCAGTGTTGACCCTTCTTGTTCAAGACCTCTGCAATCTGCCCTGGCATGCTGTCAATTAACTTCTGGGCCACATCCTGACTGATGGCAGCCCATTCTTGCATAACCAGTGCTTGGAGTTTGTCAGAATTTGTGGGTTTTTGTTTGTGCACACGCCTCTTGAGGATTGACCACAAGTTCTCAATGGGATTAAGGTCTGGGGAGTTTCCTGGCCATGGACCCAAAATATTTATGTTTTGTTCCCCGAGCCACTTAGTTATCACTTTGCCTTATCGAAAGATGCTCCATCATGCTGGAAAATGCATTGTTAGTCTCCAAACTGTTCCTGGATGGTTGGGAGAAGTTGTTCTCGGAGGATGTGTTGGTACCATTCTTTATTCATGGCTGTGTTCTTAAGCAAAATTGTGAGTGAGCCCACTCCATTGGCTGAGAAGCAACCCCACACATGAATGGTCTCAGGATGCTTTACTGTTGGCATGACACAGGACTGATGGTAGCGCTCACCTTGTCTTCTCCGGACAAGCTTTTTTCCAGATGCCCCAAACAATCGGAAAGGGGATTCATCAGAGAAAATTACTTTACCCCAGTCCTCAGCAGTCGAATGCAGAATATCAGTCTGTCCCTGATGTTTTTCCTGGAGAGAAGTGGCTTCTTTGTTGCCCTTCTTGACACCAGGCCATCCTCACTGTGCATGCAGATGCACTCACACCCGCCTGCTGCCATTCCTGAGCAAGCTCTGTACTGGTGGTGCCCTGATCCCACAGCTGAATCAACTTTAGGAGACGGTCCTGGCGCTTACTGGACTTTCTTGGGCACCCTGAAGCCTTCTTCACAACAATTGAACCGCTCTCCTTGAAGTTCTTGATGATCTGATAAATGGTTGATTTAGGTGCAATCTTACTGGCAGCAATATCTTTGCCTGTGAAGCCCTTTTTGTGCAAAGCAATGATGACGGCATGTGTTTCCTTGCAGGTAACCATGGTTGACAGAGGAAGAACAATGATTCCAAGCACCACCCTCCTTTTGAAGCTTCCAGTCTGTTATTCGAACTCAATCAGCATGACAGAGTGATCTCCAGCCTTGTCCTCGTCAACACTCACACCTGTGTTAACGAGAGAATCACTGACATGATGTCAGCTGGTCCTTTTGAGGCAGGGCTGAAATGCAGTGGAAATGTTTTTTGTGGATTCAGTTAATTTGCATGGCAAAGAGGGACTTTGCATTCTGGAGTATATGCAAATTGCCATCATACAAACTGAGGCAGCAGACTTGGTGAAAATGTATATTTGTGTCATTCTCAAAACTTTTGGCCACGACTGTACACTTCCTCAAAATGGTCAGAATTAATTTAAATCTATAATTCACTTTGATGTTTTTGCTAAGGTGGTTAGTCATGCAATTTTACAACTAACTAAGATGTTTGTTGCAGTATTTTGCAAGTGAAAAAACGAGCATGAAAACAAGTCATTTCTCGTTGAATGATGAGAATCCGTACTGTTGACCAATCACAAAGGGGCATATACTTCGGTTACCTGACTTCGGCTTGCCTCATGAAAAAAACGTGGTGTGCACAAATACCCAAAAAAAACCTTGCCGAACAGAAAAACGTCACAAAATGTCAATATTTGCACAAACTCTTTTGGATGGGAAGCATGCGGACGCCTTAAGTCAGTGCAGCGGCTAGCTGCAACCAACTAAATGAATCCCTCCCCTTTCTGGACCCTAAGTCAGTGCAGCGGCTGGCTGTAGCCTCCCACCAAAGAGCTTCCTCTCCTGGGCCAGTTTGTGGTTTGATGGGGTGCCAAACAGAGTGGACAGGGTAGGGTCTGAGTGCAAAGCCACAGAAGTAAACACTGACTGAGTAGCAGGTGGATGTGTGTGTATAGAGGACATTTCTCTGCCTCTTCATAGAGAAAGGGAAATAGCAAGTGCACAGACATACCTGCTAAGTTGCAAGATCTACTTGAATTGCCCCTGGCTGAGACACGTGCATTCACTTACAGTGCACACCAAACAAAGGCAAACCTTTGTGTCCTTTATGACTATCATTTGGAAAACAAACACCTCTGGATATAGAACTTTGGAAACAGGGGGCAAGTGGTCCATTTATGACACCAGGTTGAGGATGTGCTTGGCAGAGACTTCAAATCAAATAAAATTTTATTTGTCACATACACATGGTTAGCAGATGTTACTGCGAGTGTAGCGAAATGCTTGTGCTTCTAGTTCCGACCATGCAGTAGTATGAAGGATCAATCTGATCAATCTTGAAACGCCTACGGCGCCAGAAGCATCTCACAGTCTCACCTCTTGCCATCTCTAGTTTAGAGCAGCAGCAGACTGCAGCCATCTTAGAGGGGGGGCGGGGGGGGTCTTCCATGAAACGCTCAAATATGCAAGCATGCATCCTCAGTCAAGCTCGAGTCTCTTTTAGAGAAACAGGTGGGTGTGTTAATATTTCTACACTATCCCCCAAGTTGCAGTGACTATAGCAAAGGGAACACTCAAATTGTTCTTCTGCACGGCATGGATACAACATCCGTACCTGTAGTTTTCCAGACAGAGGAGCTACGTACAGACTTTGAACCCTGTCAGTCACAATTTACTTATTTTACCTCCTATATCCCCTGACTCTTACTAAAATGAAGATCTAGGCTAATACCCCCCCCCCCCCCCCACACACACCACAACCAATGAAACACATGGTAAGTTGTGTACACTTGTGTCTGCGTTGTGTCTGGGGGATGATGACAGGAACTACCTCTAAAGCAGTGATTTTGCAAATGCTTGGTTGTGCAAATGCTACTGTGAGCTACACCTGGTCCACAAGACTCAGTCCAGCACCTATGCCTCAGACTCCCATCACAATGGGAGGCAACAGACAGCAGAGGTTTACTGGACTGACTGCTCTGACATCCAATATTTTTACAGGCCAACAGATTGATCCTTCACAGGGTGAAAGGTCTTCTTTTTTTTGAGGACAGGAGGGGGTTGCGTGTTGCATTTGCTCTTCCCTTCCAAACAGAATCAACTTTTCACCACAGAGTGGTTTGTTAGACCTGTGCAGAGCCTTTCTTAGAATTCCAGTAATGACTCGCTTGGTACAACAGAACTTGGATGACACTTAAATGGAATTCTAAGAAATGTATGTATGTTATGAAAGAACATGCTTGTACAAGGCATATGCTTCAAGTGTAATGGCGACTTGGTTGAGCTAGTACAGTACAGATTCTGATCTTTTGCCGAATAGTGCTCCAAAAAAGTTAAATCTAGACTTCGTGTCATGTGAGAAATTGCATTGAAACGAAAGCTAAACTTATGGAGGGACTTATTTGGGAAATCCAGAATTGTTTAATTTGTGGACAAAAGCATCCTGATGACAGACATCACATGGAGAAACAAACAAAATGAGGAATCATGTGTGCCAACTACCAGCTAATTTAGCCTACCCATTAAATAAATATGAATTGCATGCGTCAGGGAGTGGGGTCTGCACAATTAGGAAATCTGATGTGTTCTTCAATCTGGCCTATAATATTTAAAGCTTGACATTTAACTTTTACTATGTTATTAAAGTATTCAAATGAGTTAACATTGTAGCAGTCCTGCAAATTAGGGGCAAAAAACGACGTCCAACACCACCTTATACTACAGTCCAAACAATTCAGACTTTAAAACAAAGGGTATGAAAAAGGTAGACACATACATACAAACGCATAAGATAACGTCACGCTGCTACATTGTAGCGACAAAAGGCACTACAACTTTCGTCTGCTCACGAGCAACTTGACTCGCGCTAGCGTAGCCCCCCAGCTACTAGACAACAATGCAGCAGTACACAACACACACAGAAGTGGTGATGGCTCCGTCACAACGCTAACTAACTGCCGTAAGTATAACAACACTTCAGACACCATGTTACAGCGAAGTTGTCTGAACAGGTTCAAATAAATGAACCCCTACACCAATCCAATACTTAAAATGTACATGGTGTCACCTTTCTGATTAGCTAGCTATGCCACTTTACCTAAGATTGATAAGAGCTAACGTTAAGCTAGTTCGCTAGCTACCAAAACATCAAAAGCATGCATCTAAATATCTAACGTTAGATAACTAGCTGGCTATCCATAAATGGTAGCAAGCTCCAGCTAGTTAAATAGAAGTAACGTTAGCTAGCTAAGTTGGCTAACTAACTACTGTAGCTACCGAATACATTCCAATACTGTGAGTTCACAACTTGCTATACATCGACTATCCTATTGTTTCAAGCGGGCAGATAACTTCAAACTTTCACTTCAGACCATAACACTGGGAGGGCAATTAGCCAGTCAACTTTACTTTGACCAGTTGGGTAACAAGCAAACCTTTTACTACTACCACCTAATTGGTAGCTAACGTTGGCATCACAACTTGGCTGATGGATGTGGCTCATTCATGTGAACTTAGGAAAACAAGCTGGTTAACTTGCTAGGTAATATAACATCCCTGAACAGCTAGGCAGGACTGTTATAGCATTTTAAATGTTTACCGTTTCCATCACTGGCGGAGACTGAGAGAGCAGGGGATGATAGTTTAGGCCTCTTGGCTGAAGGCGGGCCGGACTCCAGAACATTATCGGCCATATTTTTTCACGAATTAAAAAATAGCTATATATCCACAAAGGATTGGCTTATTCCCTTGTTTGCGTCCGAGTTCTTTCAAACTTCCCCTCTGTAAATGTTTGTGATTCTTCCCCCACCGTTTAGGGACGGTAGGGGGGGAAGGGGGCAATTGCGATACACTCTTCCTCCTTTCAGGGTTCCCACTCTTGATCTATGCTTAGCCGTCGCTATCAATCCCCCTCCCCTGTCGGAGATTTTGTTCCTTTATAGATTTCCCCGAGTTTAGAAGGTGGAGTCGATGAAAAAGACAAGCAAGTAGGCCTTCGACAATCTCATTTAGCCTCTTTGGCGTCGGAAAAATTGTCCCAAGACCTGTCCTCCATAGCAGCATCAGTCTTTTCCGCCATAGTCGCCGGCGAAATCGAGTGTTTAATTCTAGAGCACTCTGCTGAGGGGTCGTGTCCAGGGAAGCAAAATGGGAAATGCGATAAAGAACGCAAGTAAACCGTACCCCAGCGGTAGCTACCTTTGGGGGCCTCGTCTCATGCAACAGTTATGAGGGACCTGAAAACGGATAAATCTTCCACTTTGTCTGAATTGCCATTGCAGTCAATGCAATTTGATCCCAACATTACCACACAGTAATGAGTTGTCAAATAATACAATTATGGCCTTAGGTCCTTAGTCTAATAAAACAAACACGGATGAGTGTGTCCGACAGTGACAGAATATCAAAATCATCCCCATACGTAAATTGGGATCGTCAAGAAACAAGAACTTGATAGGCTTATCTATATTTGGGGCTATGAAACCGGGATACCCAGTCCCAATGAGTGATAGTGGTTTAAGATGCATTTAAAGCATGGGTTAAAAACCTAATTCAACACTGAAAACAATTAGCATTGTCTTTTAGATAAATACAATTGTATAGGGGTGCAATTCAGATCCGAAAAAATAACAGTGAAGCTGACTGATCAAGTTCCGTTCTCCAATAGGCTGTACTACACCTATGGGCTCCTATTCGATAAATTAATTAGATGCATTTAATACATTTCCCTTAGCATCTACTTGTAGTCTACATCGTGTCATTATTTTGTTAGTTTGTCAATGCACGGCACTGAATTGGAAACAATAACGGACACTGAATGCACATTTGGATGTTACACCCCTTTGCGCGATTATGCCAATTACATGCAATGAGGTTAAATTGAAGCAATACAATTTTGAGCAATTAGTTTGTGTCCTGAAAAATAATTTAGGTTAAATTCTGAGATTTTCTGTTGCAAAAATCGTTTGAGTTATAGCCCAGAATGTGCCAATTAATGTCTTATCAGATTGATTCAATTAGTCCTAGTTTTATTTTGCAGAGGACGTTTGGTTTACTTGCCCAAGTGTTTGAGATTTAAAGCTTACCCAAGAAAGGTCTTCAAAAGGTAATCATATAACCTACTGCAATAAGATCACCATTGATTAGAAAGATGAAATTGGTTGATAAATATTGCAAGAAATCATCGGTCACTGCGTATGCTGATTTAGGTTGCAATGCAAGTGAAGAAAAAATCCCGACCAAGAACAAGAGAATACAGCGATGAGCGAAAATCTGATAAAGCGAGGGGGGTCGCTGCAATATTATGGCTATTTTACAAAAGTGTCAAGCTTCGTCCATAAGATAATGATAGCAACACCCCCAAACATATTTGTGGTCCACAAAATCCTTTCATTGAGTCTTTGTGGTGGTAAATGCCCCCCTTCACGATTATCCTAATTTTTATTTTCCTTTAAACCTGCCTTTTACCCCCCCTCAAATACCCAATATACATTTATCGGTATATTTGTCTATGCGGGCATTTTTTCATCTGTGGCGATGGGTAAATTATGATTTTTTTTTTATGTTCTATTTTTTCATTCGCTCGCAGGTTTTTTTCTTCGTTAAATATATTGCTTTCTTCCGCCTCTCCGCTCCGTAAAAACACCCCTTCCTTGGATTTTCAGAGAATTTCCTTTTTTCACTCCCTCATTCTTCTTCTGCCTTATCTTTTGTTTTTACTTTCTTCCCTCTTTTCGCACCGACATGACATCGCCACTCTTTCACCGGCGGGTCTCGGAGTCGCTATTATCGGCGCTGAAGTCGCTTTCTTTCTCGGTATCTCCTGCCTCTCTCGGTCTGTCCGCACAAACAAAATGGCGGCTTGTTGTTTCTACTCTGATACGGGGGAGGGTTGAGGTACAGCAACATTAGGCGTGAAGGGGGTTGGTACTCGGGTTGGCCCGGAAAATCCTTTCGTATTTTCTCGGAGTTGCAATACTAGTGCTATCATCTGTAGGGGGCAGTCGTGTTCCACCAACATATCAGAATATATTTAAGAGGGCGCTTCGGTTCTATCGCTACAAATAAGATTATCATTGCGGCAAACGATGCTCATATAGGCTATATCAGGTGTCTCATTTAGGTAGATTTATGACCAACTGTTACAAATAATAGAACTGAATATTCTGTTATAACAGCATCTTCAATTAGACATGACTACGTATAAAAACTATAAAACACAAATATACATTTTGTCTTCATTAATAAACTCTCATATCTCAAATCCCAATATTCCTAATAAATGAGACAAATCTTGCACAATAGAGCCATTATCTAATGATCTCCTATCCTACAAGGAACCTGTGAAATGTATCAGTTTGTGAGAACAGACATTGTCTATTTTTATATTAGAAATGACAATGAAAACATTACCACATTCAGATCCATGAGGAATAATCATGCAGTCCTCCAGAAACCCATAGAAATAATTTGGAAAACAAGTGATGCTAGTGAAATATATGGTAGTGGATGTACCACAGCCTGTAGTAAATGTTTGCTGCCAGTCAAAAGATACCCTGTTAAAAATGTGGATTTTGTGGTGTTCTTTGCCACAGTTATAAACTGCGGCTCAACTCTCAAAGAAGTCTAAGAAACTGGACATTATTATGGCTGCAGCAGAAACGTTTTTGGGACTTAAGGATTTTATACTGAACAAAAATATCAACGCAACAATTTCAAAGATTTCACAGTTACAGTTCATAGAAGGAAATCAGTCAATTGAAATTAATTCATTAGGCCCTAATCTATGGATTTAACATGACTGGGCAGGGGCACAGACATGGGTGGGCATGAGCACAGCCATGGGTGGGCATAAGCCCACCCACTGGCTGGGCCTGGCTCTCCAATCAGAATGAGATTTCCCCCACAAAAGGGCTTTATTACAGACAGAAATACACCCTCCCCTTCTCAGACAATCCCCCGGTGAGAAGAAGCCAGATGTGGAGATCCTGGGCTGGCATTGTTAAACGTGGTCTGTGGTTGTGAGGCCGGTCGGATGTACTGCCAAATTCTCTAAAACGATGTCGGAGGTGGCTTATGGTTGAGAAATTAACAGTAAATTCTCTGGCAACAGCTCTGTTTGGACATTCCTGCAGTCAGCATGCCAATTGCACACTCCCTCAACTTGAGACATCTGTGGCATTGTGTTGTGTGACAAAACTGCACATTTTAGAGTGGCCTTTTATTGTCCCCAGCACAAAGTGCACCAGTTTAATGATAATGCTGTTTAATCAGATTCTTGATATTCCACACCTGTCAGGTGAATTGATTATCTTTGCAAAGGAGAAACACTCACTAACAGACAAAATTTGAGAGCAATAAGCTTTGTGTCTATGGAACATTTCGGGGATATTTTATTTCAGCTCATGAAACATGGAACCAACACTTTACATGTTGCGTTTATATTTTTGTTTAGTATATAAGCACTTGGAAGGGGTATTGGCGCCGGAAGACAGCCAGCCCTCCCAGGCTCCCCCTGAGCCTGTGTAGGGATCAGATTAGTTTATTTTTTAACAGTGAAGTTGTTTGATATTTTATTTTTGGTAGTTTGTTCATTTTTGTTGGTAGTTCTGTTTTTTTGGGAAACCCTGTTTCCATCCCGCACAGTAGGTGGCGGGATGCACATTAGATTGTGCAATCGCCAATATACCAAATAAGAACCCACTGAAATGTGACCTGTCACTCTTGAGAGGGATGAACACTCACTCTTGCTCACACTCAGCATTTTGAGGAATGTATACGGTCACACTCCAGTTGGGAGAAAGGTATATACCCTCCCCATGTCTAGTCTCTCTCAGCCCTAACTCTGTGCACAGGCTCTTTCAACATCAGCAATGGTTTTGGGTGTGTCAGAGGACAGGATCAAGGGGTTTTTCTCGTCTTGAATCACAACGTCGTCCTCTATTCTCACCCCAAGTCCACGGAATCGCTCTGGAACCTGGTCATCGTCCTCACGTATGTACAGCCCTGAAAGAGAGAGATGGACTGGAGTGTAGCCACTTGATGCATTCATGCACACACATGCATTAAACACTGGAACAGTAGTGCTTCAGTG
Organism: Hucho hucho; assembly: GCA_003317085.1. Classification (NCBI taxonomy): domain Eukaryota; kingdom Metazoa; phylum Chordata; class Actinopteri; order Salmoniformes; family Salmonidae; genus Hucho; species Hucho hucho. Next base: position 246,461 of record QNTS01000659.1, read on the forward strand.
TTTGTATAAGAATCTCTGTCTGTTTCACTGGGAAGGCTGGGTTTACACTACACAAAACATTCTCCTTAGCAAACCATAAATGATGCTTGTGTACATTCTACCATGTAAACTATGTGGAGCCCACCGTGCGTGCAGTGAGTGGTGCAGTAATAAAGTGTTGCCTCTATGGCAGAATACCCCTAGTGGAGTGTTAATCCAGCCTAAAAAGTGCACAGTTTCTCAAAGTTTGTCAATCAGTTGAATATGACTAATATGAAGAACTGAACTGTGTGAGAGAGAGATTGTACCCTGGCTCATGTATACAGTACCTGGCTCTATTGTGATTGCCATTCCAGGCTGGAGGGGCTGAGAGCGGGAAAGCTCAGGGGTATCGTGCACATCCATGCCCAGGTAGTGACCAACATGGTGGGGGCAGTAGCGCCGCGCCGCCTGGAAGCAGCAATACAGGTCACCGAAGCAACAAAGTACAATGCATGCTCAAGCTCTGCACTCAATGTTCCAATATCTCACGTAAAACTCATCATTCTATGTGGTGATAAAGTTACCTTCCATTACAAATCCAGGTTTATCTATGGTCAAGTTTCAGTTTGAGAAATGTAAGTTCATTTATTACTGCTGGTATTCATCTACTTTTATCTATCAATGACATCTAAAATTTGCATTGCAGAGTTGAAGGACGAGCGTTGGTCACATAGGTGCAAATAAAAATGTATCTACCAAAATTACCACAGCCAGACTATTGCTTTCCTATTCATTGAGCATATCTGCTAAATAAACATGCTCAACTGGACAACATTTGGATTGGAGTTCACTATTAATCTTCATATTGAGGCATTTGCTAGTCAGGATTGTTAGCAAATATTTCAGTAATTGATTACACTTCAATTCGCAATCCAAAACTTTTGAAAGAGCACAGCTGCTCAATCAAATGTATATTAAACTTTGGTTTGGCTTGATTTCGCATTTAGTTCATGAAACGGGTTACATCAGTAACCACCGGTAGCCGCTACATGCAGTTGTAATGAACAGAGCGGTTTCGGTTTTCTTCCTACAACCGAGTGGACAAGAATAGGCACTAAATCAGACTTGGGGTGATGTTCTTTTCTACACAGAAGATCATACAACATTATTGCCTGATAATCTTCTGAATTTCCCAATACCTTTCTGATACATTTCAGTCATTTCAAACCATACTGATTGAATTACTGTCACAAATACTGTCAGACTGATTTGTAATAGACTGTCATAGCCCAAATTAAAAAAGTTAACATTGGCTGTTGATTACATCACTTTTTAAAACTTTTTATCAAAATGGGGTCCCAGGCCAAAAAAGTTTGAGAACCCCTATTCTAGGCTATTTTGAGACCATCTGGTACTGCTAGAATGCCTAACATGGCAATGGCATGTCCATCTTTTGGTGAGAAATTACACTGGTCAATCTAAACATTTATAAAGAACTATAAATCGAGAAAGCAAACATATCAATCACTCCGGTGCCATTGCTGAAAGCTCCACCATGCACCGGTCTTGCTGAATGCCTTCTCTCCTACTCAGCCAAACACAAGCGTCACACAAGCAGGTGTGATACCTAGGCTACTCCTGTGGCATGCTGCAATCCTTGGCCCCCACCTCACGGTCTTCTCCCGACTACCACCCAGGCCTGATTATTGTGCAACCTCATAGGCCTAATATTTTAAATCGGAGTCTTAGAAACTTATGGCTATTACTCACATTGATCGTTAGGCTACAAACGAACATGTTGCTATTGTCTACCCTAGACCCTTACACTGAGGATTATGAATTTAGGGCCCTATGCCTCAAACGCGGAGAGATTTTAGTGTTTTTACCATGTTGCATCCTGGGAGAAACGATACGCTTGCCTGGGTATTGCACCAGAGAACTCTGCGTGTTTTTCACTGTACGCTTGCGTTTACATGTCAAGATTGTTCTGTCGGTAATTAACCATATCTCTGGACTGTCCACACCTTTTGAAATAATTGGTGTTAAAGACTGATTCTAGTACTGTCTGAATCAAAATGTAAAATCCAATCTAGACTTGACATTATTTTTCCTGCTTTTTAAAATGTTTATTTAACTAGGCAAGTCTGTTAAGAACAAATTCTTATTTAAAATGACGGCCTACCCCGGCCAAACCCTAACGACGCTGGGCCAATTGTGCGCCACCCTATTGGACTCCCAATCAAAGCCAGTTGTGATACAGCCGGAAATCGAACCAGGGTCTGTAGTGACACCTCTTGCACTGAGATGCAGTGCCTTAGACCGCTGCGCCACTCGGGAGCCCTTTTACTGTCAGGAAATGTGCAATCTAACTCCGGTCGTGACATTTCTTACCCATCTGAATTAAAAAGGTCAATGGTCTGAAGTTTCTGCACATAAATGTAAGAATTTAGGATAATAAAGGACCTAAATGGTTTATTACTGAACGTTATTAGTATTAAAGTGTTTGTTATCCAATAGGGTTTTTGATAAACAGCATTAACCTCTAATACCCTTTCCTAGCCATTGAGTCTACATGGTTAAGTCCCCTTAAGCCACAAAATATAACCTATTACTTTCAATTAAAGTTAATAAGTGATATATTATCATTTACGTTGATGCTAAACACACTTCAGTTATCTATGCATGCATTTGATACCATTATCAGTTAACCTGGACATGGAGTTATTTTCTCCAACCATGGACCTACTTCGAGCAGAAGGACACAGCGACACTGGGCGTACCTTAAGTGCATCAGCATCACTGGTGGAACCCTTCACGATGCCCAGCTGTTTGAGTTGGCGTCCCAGCAGAGCCAACATGGTGCTATAGATGTGGTCCAGACTTACTCCTGGGGAGCACAGAGACAGACAGGCCTTCTGCACCTCCAACACCCCCTCATACAACTCTGCCTGGGAAGGGCTGAACCTGGGCTCACCATGCAAGAGAGGGGTAGAAAAGATGACTTCATTAAAAGGAGGGAGAAGGAACGAACATCCAAAATGGTATCTCTGTTGATGCAACTTACTTTCCGTTCACCGGCCAGGTGCGAGTAATATCACTGACATAACAAAAGTATTCACACCCTCCATCAAGTAGCACCATCTCCCCATTCTGAGAGAAAGAAAAGACAAGGAATTGGGCAATGTCTTGTTTGTCTGGACACAGACAGAGTTACTGGTATAGATGTAGTATGTACCATCGTGGCAAAGCTGGGGTGTTCATAATTCTAAAACTTCTGACCTCAGAATTGTGGGCCCACATTCAGTAGCAACACTGCATGTCCCTTCACCTTGACAATCTGGTTGTTGTTTATGTAATGAAGTGTATTGGCTCGGTTTCCACCAGCAACCACGGGAGGATAGGCCAAGAAATTGGCTCCATGGGCACGGCACTCAAAATCAAACTGGGATTGAGAAAGAGATTCACATTAACATTTCATCATTATCGTTGCTACCACAGGTGTTAAACCATATTTTCAATGACAACACATCATAATTAGAAAGTGTCTAAAGCCCTGTAACTCACCTTAGCATACAGTAGAGCTTCATCAATGTCCCCTTGAGACATACCCATAGTCTTCTTGAATGCCTGAAAGAGGGGATGGAGAGGGTTTACGTGAACAGTTGAGTGCTTCACTCATGGCGTGTGTGAGGTGACTCACCTGTGCTGTGATGCGACCAGCCTCCTTCATGAGAGCCACCTCAGCTGGGCTCTTGAGGGCCCTGAGGGAGTGTGTAAGGGGTCTGAGAGAGCGCACCATGGGCCCCCCTTCCAGCAGGGGCCGAACATGGGTCTGGTGGAGCCCAGGGTGGCAGGGCTTGGAGCCATCATACCACACAGTGCTACCTGAGAGAGGGAACAATCAGAGTAAAATTGTTAGTGATATAGTTTGTCTAATTTCTTTACATCACTTTGAAATGGTTCAAACAGTTGCATTTGTCCAGAATTTGATCCACAATTTGGAGCTACGTTCCTCAGGCTTCTAATCCCTAATATTTTATCTCAAGAGTAACATTTACTCTAAAATTATGTATATTCAAATGACTTTCCCCTAGTTACCCCCTACCTTTAAGGCTTTTGAGTACAAGTCCCAACTCTTCTGTGCAGTGGACCCTCTCCACCCCTGTCAATGCTGCCGCCCCGTCCTTCCCTGACCTGGGCCCGTCCCACAGCTCCCTGGCCGGGTCCCTGCGGGGTACAAAGAGGATGGCTTGGTCCGGGCGGCCGGTACCACACAGAACCAGGGCGCTGTCTGGCTCAAGGATGCCTGTGAGGTAGAGGAAGTCCTGGTTCTGGTGGAAGGGGTAGGGGATGTCATTGGTCATGTAGCAGATCGGGTGGGACAGGACAATGACGAGGTGTTTGTTGGACGAAGCAGTGGGTCCCAGCCGATCTGCCTGAACCTCGATGAGAGAGGCCAGTCTTTGCCGACGGAGATCAAACTCTGTTTGGGTTAAGCCAGGAGTCACCTCACCTGTGACAGAGAGCAGGAAGGGGAAGAATAAGTTATAAACCCACCATTCAAAACTACCTGAAGCGACTGCACTGTACTACACAACAGTATTCATACCCATAGTTTGTGGTTGTGAATAAGATAACAATGAGCTTTGATTTCAGGTAAATGCTGTAGAGTAACTGATTGGCAGAAATGGGACATAGCTGTATGCCCATGAGTACATTCACCATTTTTTATGAAGTGTGGATGAGTGAAGGGGCTTAGCTGGCCAAGGTATCTTGGTGGAACCTTCCGCGGTTTCCACCCTCCTGGTTTAATGGAGACATTCCGGCATGGGCACCACAGATGACCTGCAGAGGTGTTACCAGTGAGGGAAATGTTTGCAAATAATTTCACAGTTATTTTTCACCTAGGTCTTACAGAATCTTCCACAATCAGCTGGCCATACAAATCTACATTATATAAGACTTGTACATGACATTATAAGTTGATCCTATAATAAAAGTATGACATATCATTGGGGAATAACATGCATTATGCCTTCCATCTTGCTGAGGCAAGCATTTGTGTTATACAAACATGCAATGTGATTTTAGCTTGCATAAATCATAGGGAAGATCTCAATTGCATACTCCACGCGTCCTCTTAAAACCCATTGGATGAGAAAGCAAGAGGTCCCGCCCCTCGGACCTTCTCTAATAGAATTTGAGAAAAGGACGCCACCAAGATTGTGATCTTGACCCTGACTACAGTAGTTAGATAAGCGCAGTTGTCTGGACAGTGGCCAGATATAAAAATGACCTTCTACCATTGTAATAAATTAAATACAAATAACCAAATATTTCACCACTCACCTTGACTCCAAAACTTTGAGTGTGACACCAATTGGGTAGCGGATCTGGTCAAAATGTTAGGTGAGGGCAACATTGTTGCAAGTCCGTCAGACTATCAGCGACAGTTAACTCCCATCGTCATGATGTCCACAAGTGGTGGTGCTAAATTGTATTGAGGTATACACAATTACATCAAATATAAATACTTTAGCAGAGTAAAAATCTAACGTAAACTATATAAAACAACTACCTCTTCATACGACCGCCAACATGTAGGAATTTGTGACTGTATCATGTCGATAAATGCGTCTGTCGGTCTGCGGTGCTTGTGAGGTGACAAGTTTCAGCCTCCCCTGTAAGACTGTCGTTACCATTGGTGGAAGTACAATATGAGGTTTTTTGATTGGATAGCAATTATATGACCTCTTTTGTTTGCGACTTGATCCATTCACGCAGGACCTCATCGCCGTTTTGTTTGTCATATGTTTCTATCTAATTAATGCCTGCGTTAAAAAAATCTACGGAACAACATACACCTTCGACTAGTAATTTAAAGCGATTGCTGTGAAGGCTTGGTTTGCATCCCTCTACTCGAAGCTACCCGTCGTTGAAGAGCTGTCTGGTCATACAGGTAGCTAATCTAACACTCATATACTGTGTTTTATTTGAAATAATTAGCCTTTCTAGTTTGTTTTCTCAGATTTTTATCACGCATTCAAATAATCCCCACGGCATGACTAACTCGACAGAATTCCAGAATATTCTATCCTCACAATCCATGCTACATTTCTGCACGTGCCCTGGGACAAACTGTTTTCTGAGATAAAGGAGTTAGCTAGTTTACTAATAATACTAAATGAGGCTGTGCAGCACATGGTGTATGTTATCAATTATCATATTTAACTAGCTAGCTAACGTTAGCAGTTTCATTTGTACTTCCTCGCACTTTCTTGTTGTGTAGCGTGTGCTGGACCTGTGAAGTGAGAATGGACCCGCGGAAAGTGCATGAGTTGAAGGCCTTCGTGAAGTTGTGCGACGAAAATCCCTCCATATTGCACCTTCCCGAGCTCGGCTTCCTCCGGGCCTGGTTGCAAGGGTCAGTTGATAATCCTTCTGTTTATCGCACAGCGTTAAGCGTGCACTTGCTCTTTATCGTCAAAAGTAGCGGGCCGCTATCTGTTAGGAGTCGGATCAACTCATGTTCAAAACCCGGTTTATTCCCGGAATATCAATAGTATTAGAGTTAAATGAATGAAGTCATTGTTAACGCATTTTCGTGTGATTTTTGTTGTTTCCAATTCCCCAATTACCTTGAACGGGAATGCCGCAGTCACACCCACTCACTGCTGCTAAATATCAGGCATATTTCTCTGTCTGATATGTCAGTACAAAGTACTTTATTAATTTAATAAAAAATAGGAATTCATACTGTACTAAGTAATACACCAACATGTACTGGCAGCAGTTGGCAAAATGCTCATTTTGGAGAGAATGAAAAATTGTAAGGTTCTCTTTTTTTCAGAATGGGAGCTACAATTCCACAAGCCCCCCAAAATGACTCTTCATGCAAGGTATAAGTATGACTTGTTTCATATATCCATTCAGTTGCTATATTTGACAGCCTACCAGTACAGTTCAGCCAATAAAACTAATGAATTTCAGGGTGGGTGTCCATGTGCTGGAGCTCCTCCCCCTGCCTCTGCTCCTGAGCCCCACGCCCCCTCTGAGAGTGAGGAGAGTGAACTAGGTATGTCCATGGCAGCTTTCTCACACCTTTTCCCACAGTCACGCATTGAGTTCGTAAAGAAAATGGGTACACAGGCCAAAGGGTTATTGTCCTCTGAAAATGAAATTATTTTTTAGACTCTCACACCATACCAATAAATCATCACCCAGACATTTACAGTTCCATTCCATCTAATACATTCAGTGATACAGTGAAGACCGCAGATCAACAAACAATACATTGCATGACCACACAGTTTGTAATGCTGCCTTTGGGGCGGTAGGTAGCCTAGTGGTTAGAGCATTTGACTAGTAACCGAAAGGTTGTAATATCGAATCCCTGAGCTGACAAGGTACTAATCTGTCGTTCTGGCCCTGAACAAGGCAGTTAACCCACTGTTCCTAGGCTGTCATTGAAAATAAGAATTTGTTCTTCGCTGACTTGCCTAGTTAAATAAAGGTAAAATAAATTTAAAAAATAAACTGATTGCCAAGCTCTCGAGCAGTGCTTATACAACCAGGCTATCATCGGAGCCTTGTCTGGCAGCAACAGTTCATTCAGCCTCATTTACTGCCTTTTAAAAAAACAGATGATATGACTGACTTGCTTAAACAAGTGTGGTTTCTACTGACAATTGAGATGTACAAACTATGGCTTAAGGGGACGACAAGCAGATAAGGGGTAATCGGTCATTTCGATTAAGACATCAATGAGCGAACCAGGACTGATGTAGTCAATATAACTATTTGTTCTGCACTTTTGAAATGTACAGTGACAGAATTCAGAACATGGGCCGTTCTTAGTGTTTTCCCTGTACACCAAATCCGAACCGTAGGACAAATAAAGGGGCCATATAAGCACACAATGAAAGCTCTTACAATATTTGATGACATTTCTCAAAAACAGGTTATAGGCTACATGTGCACCACTGAGTCAGAACAGTAATGTTAGGTGAAATTAAGAGGTGAAAATAGACCAAATTATTAGGATGAGGCACATGGGCTACTAACAGCTTACTACACAACATATACTTAGTATTGCTTTCTTAGCTACAGTATACATATCTCCCTGGCATATTACTTCATTTATGTAGCAACATATATGACATTTTTGTTGGTGGTCCTCCGCAGGAAAATTTTGTCATCAAAGAAAGACAGAGGCTGGACTTACAATTCCGAGTTGGATTTGGATGACCGTTAAAACTTATTTTCCCAATCTGGGCTTGTTTATTCCCGACTTCCCAGTTGCAATTCTTGCAGTTAGCCACTGTCACAAATTCCTTCCAAACCACTCATTGTTGAATTTGCAATTTCCAACTTGTGTAATGTTTATGTCCAATGGCCGATGAGCACTGATACGTTGTATCTATAATTTCTCCATTATTTATTTTCATATGACAAGGATTAAAAAGGATTTGCCAGTAGATTGTCGAATTGATGACTGCTAGCTAAGATTTTGAAAGTAAGATGTTGACATGATCAGTCCAATCAAAGCTACTGTACATAATGTGATTTGATGTCATTTGATCTGTGGCCAATGACCTTGAGCCTTACTACTAATGTAATTCTATGGCAGGAGCCAAAGGGCTTGAATTTTCGATGTCTACCCATACTACTTGGTTGTGACATAGTGAGTGACAGAACACTGAGCCAATCATGGCGCAATGCTCCTATTTTCTGCTGGCTTGCCCGCCCCACTGCCACAGAAAGCACTGAGCTAGGCTGAAAGACCATATTTGTATGCGGCTTTATTAACTAATTGATATATATTTATTTTACATTGTTTGCAAACTGATATGTGACTCGTATTAATGCCAAAATAACATGCAAAACAGGCAGGCCCACAAAAAAATGTGGGGCTCAAAACAGGTGGGGCTCTGTCCCACCTGTCTTGAATGACTGGTTGCTACTGTATACAACATACAATAACGGAATTAGAGGCGCAAGCTTTCAGTGTCTCTCATATCTGCTAAAATTCTGAAGTCCTTGATGGATCCCCTTGCTTCTTCAGAGATCGACCAAGATGGGGTGATTGAGCCAGACACAGATGAACCTCAGGAGATGGGAGACTTTGAAAATCTGGAGGTGAGAATATTTACTCTACTGAAGACAAATCCGTTATTAATATAACATAAGGATGGGAGAGTGCATGAAGTGCTTTTCATTTGGGGAGTTGCAGATGAGAAGTAATGAGAAATGCATCTAGTGAGCATGCAAGCCCTGAAGAAGACTGCTTGAAATTTCCCAGCCAAAGCAGAAGACCACATGGCATCTCATATGTCTTGCAGATAAATAGTGTGTTCTTGTTCCTTTAGGTGACAGAGGAAATGATGGACCAGGCCAATGAGAAGAAGATGGAAGCTATCGAAGCTTTAGGAGAAGGTGGGTTGGTTGTTCTAAGGTTCTTGCATTGACATTGTACTGACCTTGTAGTAAATCAGGAAGACATTTTAATGACAAGTGGGTATAATTATTTATTTTTGGTGCTGTCAAATACAGGTGACTTGCAGAAAGCCCTGGACCTCTTCACTGAAGCCATCAAACTCAATCCACGGGTAGCTATCATGTATGCCAAGAGGGCTAGGTGAGTCCCACTGCTAGACTTAACAATGCCATACCAAACGATGTGCTCTATTACATTATCACGTAGTATTCATACAGACTGACGTATGTTCTTTGCTAGCGTCTACATCCGGATGCAGAAACCCAATGCAGCTAAGCGGGACTGCGACAGAGCCATTGACATCAACCCAGATTCTGCACAGCCCTACAAGTGGAGGGGGAAAGCTCACAAGTATGCTGCTAGATAGGCTGCATATTCAACCTCATCAGACACAATGCAGTTGTATATGATTTATAAGTAATACAATATGGGGGGGTGCCGGGTAGTCGGCCAAAATTAGTATCGTAAGGGATATGGGCAATTTTCTGGATGCGATTGTGATTGGAATATTTTTATTATCCGTGATCGGAAAAAAATAATTTGAGTGTCAGCACACATCTTTCTCAAGTTAGTCATGTGCAAGGTTCTACATGGTCTAAATAACTCAACTGGCTGGCTGTCTAAAGAAAAGGGCTGGCTGTATGTTGATCAAGCTCTGATTGGATAGAGTGAAGCTGTATTTCTCTGTCCACTCACGCCATAATTTCACCAGATCAGTTTTTGCTTGCATATTTTTCGCTCTGATCATTTAGATTGCTGCTGCCTGCTACTATGATAAATCACATGGCGAGGACGTTTGCTATCAATGTGCATAATATCTAACATGCGAGGCATGGGTAGGGGGGAAAAATATGAAACGCTGATGGGCATTCTGACTGAGTCAGCGAACTTGGCTGCTCGCTGCAAGTTGAGGACACACACACCACGCACTGCTCCTAATCTGCAGCTTTATTTTGCAGTGAATGTGCAGGGTATTTTGGTATTTTGAGGTATTTTGCCAACATCTAAGTCCATAGTTAAATAAAGGGTAAATAAAATATTAAAACACTTCTGTTTTTTCCAGTCACGAATATCATCCGATTCGACTATCAACTGTCAATTTACAAATACGATTACGAGTATGGTCATTTCAGCACACCCCTAATACAATACTTTGATTGTCTCTTTCCTCTTTGTGTGTCAGGTTGCTGGGGCACTGGGAGGAGGCAGGGAAGGACCTAGCCACTGCCTGCAAACTGGACTACGACGAGGACGCCAGCGCCATGCTGAAAGAGGTCCAGCCCAAGGTACCCAGCCACTAACTGTCTTTTTGAAACCGGAGCAGTTTCAAGGTTGTCGGGTCAATTAGTTTGTTCTGGTCTGACTTTCAACTCATGCTCTTTCTCTACTCAGGCTAACAAAATCATTGAGCACCGGCGCAAGTATGAGCGCAAGAGGGAGGAGCGAGAGATCAAGGACAGGAAGGAGAGGGTAAAGAAAGCGAGGGAAGAGCATGAGAAAGCTCAGAGGGTGAGTGTTTGGTGCAAGAACAGAGAGGAGAATAAGAATGCCAAAATAGTGTCTCAATGTAAACATTTTTGTTTAACTCTGCACAGGAGGAGGAGGCTAGACAAGCAGCAGGAGGAGGTGGCTTCCCAGGTTTCCCAGGTAAGAGAGGGAATATGGGTTCATGAAATGTCTTGACGATAAATTGATCAGGTTTGTTAGTGCAGGGCTTGAACAAAGGCCTGTAATTCTCCAGTATCTGGGCTGGTGACCACTGCTCTACATTATCTGACCATCACCCAAGTGTCCATTGGAGCCCTGTAATTGCATTAATCCTGAGTTCCTTGTCTCGTGCTGTAGGTGCTGGCGGTTTCCCAGGAGGTGCTGGCGGTTTCCCAGGAGGTGCTGGCGGTTTCCCAGGGGGTGCTGGCGGTTTCCCAGGGGGTGCTGGCGGTTTCCCAGGGGGTGCTGGCGGTTTCCCAGGTGGGGCTGGAGGCTCTCCTTTCGGCATGCCTGGTCTGGGAGAGCTCTTTAATGACCCAGAGGTGCTCAACGCCATGAAGGTACAACACTCCTTAAATTGAAGTGTTTGCAGTCTTACAGTTCCATGGATTCCATGTTAGTATCCATATCTAATCCCATCTCTCTTGTGTTTTTTCTCCAGGACCCTGAGGTGATGGCAGCTTTCCAGGATGTGGCTCAGAACCCAGCTAACATCGCCAAGTATCAGGGTAACCCCAAGGTCATGGCCCTCATCACCAAGCTGAGCGCCAAGTTCGGGAGCCCTTCGCCCTAGAGGAAAGGAGGTGAAGAAAAAAGAGGGGTGGTTTAAAAAGAGGGGAGCAGGAAGAAGAACGAGTGGCGGGAGAGTAGCAAATGGATGTAGTCGGGAGAGCTAAACAGCTTATTTGAGATTATTCCACTGTGTATGGATCAAATGGGTAATGTTGATGGGCAGATGGATAAAGAGGAGACTAGAGGCATGCAGCAAGTTTTACACTAGACAGTGGTTTGTGGAGGGGGGGGGGGTCAACAGCAACTCTTTTACTGTATGTTCTTAAATGGAGCCCACCTATTTGGGGCTGTTAGCTCTTAGTGGTTACTCAAGCCAACTCATGGACACTGATGGGAGCACTACTGGTTAATGATGGGGAATCAAAACAACCTGTCAGAGCCTTCTCATTCAGAATTCCCATTGACTCCTCTTCCCACCCACCCCATCCCTTGTTGTTTTTTACCTTTTATCTGGAATAGTCAAACAGGACTCACACATTAGACACCAGCTCAGAGGAACATTTTAGAGACATTATAGAGTTGTCATCTTCTGTGTTCTATACTGAGCCAACCAAAACAATGGCTATTTGTTTTCTATCAGGAGTGGATGTGGTAAAGCTATTTCCCTCTGGTGGTCTGTTTTTACTCACTTTCACTGTAACGTAATTTTTTTTCATGTCTGACTCTCCTTCCAAATGCAAAAAAACAAGTAATATTACTATTTTGTTTGATTTTGAAACCGTAATGGAAATATCAATTCAAATCAATAAATATTTGATTGTTGCAAATTATTTTGTCATGGTTGTTTTAATCAGATGAGTTGGTTATTAAAACGTAAGTTCCAATTATTCCCCATGGTGTACACAGATCATGGCATTAGGAAAACATTGCTTTATTTCACCAGTTCTGAATGCCCTTGGTGCATTTGTCAATTAATTCACAATAATTTATCATTCAACTACTTGTCAAGAGGCACAAGGCGTGTACATTTTTGGCTACAATCAGAATGCCTCATCACATTTATTGGTATATATCCACCAGTGGAGGCTGGTATGTGGAGGACGGCCATAGTAGTAGCTGGAATGGAGTAGATGAAATGTAATGTGTGGATGGAGTGTTTCATTCCATTCCAGCCATTACTATGAACCGTCCTCCCTTCACCAGCCTCCACTGATGTATAAATTACGTCGGTTACTATTTCAGTCATGCATTTGGTCACGTGGGTCAAACAAACACCCTAACATATTGGTTGACAGTAGAGCCTCCCACAATGCAGGCGATGGCTGCAGAATGAAGTTGTAGTAGAGCAACTGCAGAAACTTGCATGGATACTGTATATAATGAGATGGCTTGCCTCCGCCCTAACAAACATGTAGGCAGAAGCAAGTCAGACAATTGTTATCTCCATAATGCTTCGAAAGGCAGTGGCCATCACTGGGCGCGTTCGTCATTGCAGACGATTTTAAAAGCAAGGTGTGACTGACTCGTTTACAAATCACCTTGCATCATAAATAACAATTTCATATTATTTGTAGATAAGTCAGTCGGTCACAATTTACCCATGATAGATCACAGTTTTGATGCTCTAGAACACGTTTCCATCCACAGTTTTATGTTTAAAAAAAAAGAAAAGACAGCTCTGTTGGAAACAGGTTTCTGTATAATTGTAAAAATGCTACCGATAATTAGTATGACATGGTGGATCTTGTTGTGAAAATGGCGATTGAAATGCCTTTATGTGCAAATATTGATATAAAACCATCAAAGTAAACTTGGAAACCCGATGATACGGTGTGTGGTCCTCCCACTACGACTCCAGAAACCATGCAGTTTATTAGGCTAAAATGAAAGAATTTATGAACTTCAAAGGGTGATGAAAGTGCATGGTGATCTTGATGCTCCTTTCCAATTTGAGGTTTTGATTCTGGTGAGATGATGACCGATGCTTAACTGCTGTTTAACAAATAAAATATTATCGCTCTTATCCATAATAATCTCATTATGTAGGCTATTAGCGACATAATTTATATCGGTAGCCTAATAAACTGCATGCTTTCACGGCGAGTCATAGTGGGAGGACCACAACTAGTAGACTTGTTTACGTGCTGCTGTGCGTTTTGTTGCTAACCTAACTTTGCTACCTGCCAACTTTACGGTTTTTACTTTTAATTACCATATTTTTAGTTTTTCCATCGTTCAACATTTTTTCATTCAACTTTTTCACTCCGGTCGCTTTATCTGGACGTGTTTTGTCAGGACCTCCACCAGCCGAAGCTAAGTAGTAACATTAACATGATGCCTTCTAATTGCAGTTGCTGTACTCATAATATACAGGAGAACGATCGCCTTACGGCGAGGATAGCTGTGCTGCAAACCCAGCTTCAGACGCAATCGTTAGGCAAGGTAAATTTAAGTGTAGGAAAGGATAAAACAGTGTCTGTGCCACCAGTAAGTACAGATAGTAGTATAAATCCCCTCGCACAGTCCCCGCAGCCGGACAATTTTCTCATGGCTTCTGGAGGGAAATGCTGTAGGAATGCTCAACCGGTGTCGCTCATTCAGCCGATAGAAACTTTCAACCGGTTCTCCCCATTAAGCAGCGAGTCGGAGTCAGAGGCCGAGCCTTCTCTGGTCTCTACTCCACCCGTTACGGGGTCTGAGATGCCGAAGCCTCCCACCATTAGCTCTGACAAATTGAAAACTCTAGTCATACAAATCATACACCGTTTACCAGGGGGCAGGGCTACCGACGTTAAGGATAATCTGAAGATGGTACTGGCTAAAGCTAAAACTGGCGAGTGTAGAGAGTATAGGGATATTGTTATCCACGTCGGCACCAACGATGTTAGGATGAAACAGTCAGAGGTCACCAAGCGCAACATAGCTTCAGCGTGTAAATCAGCTAGAAAGATGTGTGGCATCGAGTAATTGTCTCTGGCCCCCTCCCAGTTAGGGGGAGTGATGAGCTCTACAGCAGTCTCACAACTCAATCACTGGTTGAAAACTGTTTTCTGCCCCTCCGAAAATATATAATTTGCAGATAATTGGCCCTCTTTCTGGGACTCACCCACAAACAGGACCAAGCCTGGCCTGTTGAGGAGTGACGTACTCCATCCTAGCTGGAGGGGTGCTCTCATCTTATCTACGAACATAGACAGGGCTCTAACTCCCCTAGCTCCACAATGAGATAGGGTGCAGGCCAGGCAGCAGGCTGTTAGCCAGCCTGCCAGCTTAGTGGAGTCTGCCACTAGCACAGTCAGTGTATTCAGCTCAGCTATCCCCATTGAGACCGTGTCTGTGTCTCGACCTAGGTTGGACAAATCTAAACATGGCGGTGTTCGCCTTAGCAATCTCACTGGAATAAAGACCACCTCCATTCCTGCCATTATTGAAAGAGATTGTGATACCTCACATCTCAAAATAGAGCTACTAAATGTTAGATCCCTCACTTCCAAGGCAGTTATAGTCAATAAACTAATCACTGATCATAATCTTGATGTGATTGGCCTGACTGAAACAAGGCTTAAGCATGATGAATTTACTGTGTTAAATGAGGCCTCACCTCCTGGTTACACTAGTGACCATATCCCCTGCGCATCCCGCAAAAGGCGGAGGTGTTGCTAACATTTACGATAGCAAATTTCAATTTACAAAAAAGAAAAAGACGTTTTCGTCTTTTGAGCTTCTAGTCATGAAATCTGTGCAGCCTCCTCAATCACTTTTTATAGGTACTGTTTACAGGCCACCTGGGCCATATACAGCGTTCCTCACTGAGTTCTCTGAATTCCTGTCGGACCTTGTAGTCATGGCAGATAATATTATACTTTTTGGTGACTTTAATATTCACATGGAAAAGTCCACAGACCCACTCCAAAAGGTTTTCATAGCCATCATCGACTCAGTGGGTTTTGTCCAACATGTCTCCGGACCTACTCACTGCCACAGTCATACTCTGGACCTAGTTTTGTCCCGTGGAATAAATGTTGTGGATCTTAATGTTTTTCCTCATAATCCTGGACTATCGGACCACCATTTTATTACGTTTGCAATCGCAACAAATAATCTGCTCAGACCCCAACCAAGGATCATCAAAAGTCGTGCTATAAATTCTCGGACAACCCAAAGATTCCTAGATGCCCTTCCAGACTCCCTCCGCCTACCCAAGGACGTCAGAGTACAAAAATCAGTTAACCACCTAACTGAGGAACTCAATTTAACCTTGCGCAATACCCTAGATGCAGTCGCACCCCTAAAAACAAAAAACATTTGCCATAAGAAACTAGCTCCCTGGTATACAGAAAATACCCGAGCTTTTCAAAAAAATTTAAACGGAAATGGCGCTACACCAAATTGGAAGTCTTTCGACGAGCTTGGAAAGACAGTACCGTGCAGTATCGAAGAGCCCTCACTGCTGCTCGATCATCCTATTTTTCCAACTTAATTGAGGAAAATAAGAACAATCCAACATTTATTTTTGATACTGTCGCAATGCTAAATAAAAAGCAGCATTCCCCAAGAGAGGATGGCTTTCACTTCAGCAGTGATAAATTCATGACCTTCTTTGAGGAAAAGATCATGAACATTAGAAAGAAAATTACGGACTCTTCTTTAAATCTGCGTATTCCTCCAAAGCTCAGTTGTCCTGAGTCTGCACAACTCTGCCAGGACCTAGGATCAAGGGAGACACTCAGGTTTTTTAATACTATATCTCTTGACACATTGATGAAAATAATCATGGCCTCTAAACCTTCAAGCTGCATACTGGACCCTATTCCAACTAAACTACTGAAAGAGCTGCTTCCTGTGCTTGGCCCTCCTATGTTGAACATAATAAACGGCTCTATATCCACCGGATGTGCACCAAACTCACTAAAAGTGGCAGCAATAAAGCCTCTTGAAAAAGCCAAACCTTGACCCCAAAAATATAAAAAACTATCGGCCTATATCGAATCTCCCATTCCTCTCAACATTTTTTTAAAAAGCTGTTGCGCAGTAACTCACTGCCTTCCTGAAGACAAGCAATGTATACTTAACGCTTCAGTCTGGTTTTAGACCCTGTCATAGCACTGAGACTGCACTTGTGAAGGTGGTAAATGACCTTTTAATGGCGTCAGACCGAGGCTCTGCATCTGTCCTCGTGCTCCTAGACCTTAGTGCTGCTTTTGATACCATCGATCTCCACATTCTTTTGGAGAGATTGGAAACCCAAATTGGTCTAAGTTCTGGCCTGGTTTAGATCTTATCTGTCGGAAAGATATCAGTTTGTCTCTGTGGATGGTTTGTCAACTGTAAATTTCAGTGTTCCTCAAGGCTCCATTTTAGGACCTATTGTTTTCAGTATATATTTTACCTCTTGGCGATGTCATTCGGAAACATAATGTTAACTTTCACTGCTCTGCAGATGACACACAGCTGTACATTTCGATGAAACATGGTGAAGCCCCAAAATTGCCCTCCCTGGAAGCCTGTGTTTCAGACATAAGGAAGTGGATGGCGGCACATTTTCTACTTTTAAACTTGGACAAAACAGAGATGCTTGTTCTAGGTCCCAAGAAACAAAGAGATCTTCTGTTGAATCAATCTGACAATTAATCTTGATGGTTGTACAGTCGTCTCAAATAAAACTGTGAAGGACCTCAGCGTTACTCTGGACCTTGATCCCCCTTTTGACGAACATATCAATACTGTTTCAAGGACAGCTTTTTTCCATCTACGTAACATTGCAAAAATCAGAAACTTTCTGTCCAAAAATGATGCATGAATCCATGCTTTTGTCACTTCAAGGTTAGACTACTGCAAAGCTCTACTTTCCGGCTACCCGGATAAAGCACTAAATAAACTTCAGTTAGTGCTAAACACGGCTGCTAGAATCTTGACTGGAACCAAACAATTTGATCATATTACTCCAGTGCTAGCCTCTCTACACTGGCTTCCTGTTAAGGCAAGGGCTGATTTCAAGGTTTTACTGCTAACCTACAAAGCATTACATGGGCTTGCTCCTACCTATCTTTCCGATTTGGTCCTGCCGTACATTCCTACATGTACGCTATGGTCACAAGACGCAGGCCTCGTTACTGTCCCTAGAATTTCTAAGCAAACAGCTGGAGGCAGGACTTTCTCCAATAGATCTCCATTTTTATGGAATGGTCTGCCTATCGCTTGAGTGGGTTGAGTCACTGACGTGATCTTCCTGTCCGGTTTGGCGCCCCGCCCTTGGGTTGTGCCATGGCGGAGATCTTTGTGGGCTATACTCGGCCTTATCTCAGGATGGTAAGTTGGTGGTTGGAGATATCCCTCTAGTAGTGTGGAGGCTGTGCTTCGGCAGAGTGGGTGGGGTTATATCCTGCCTGTTTGGCCCTGTCCGGGGGTATCGTCTGACGGGGCCACAGTGTCTCCCAACCCCTCCTGTCTCAGCCTCCAGTATTTATGCTGCAGTAGTTTATGTGTCGGGGGGCTAGGGTCAGTCTGTTATATCTGTAGTATTTCTCCTCTCTTATCCGGTGTCCTATGTGAATTTAAGTATGTTATCTCTTTCTTTCCTATTTCTTTCTTTCTCTCGGAGGACCTGAGCCCTAGGACCATTCCTCAGGACTACCTGGCCTGATGACACCTTGTTGTCCCCAGTCCACCTGGCCATGCTGCTGCTCTAGTTTCAACTGTTCTGCCTGCAGCTATGGAACCCTGACCTGTTCACCGGACGTGCTACCTGTCCCAGACCTGCTGTTTTCAACTCTCTAGAGACAGCAGGAGCGGTAGAGATACTCTGAATGATCGGCTATGAAAAGACCTGTTGCACCCTCGACAACCACTGTGATTATTATTATTTGACCCTGCTGGTCATCTATAAACATTTTAAAATCTTGGCCATGTTCTGTTATAATCTCCACCCGGCACAGACAGAAGAGGACTGGCCACCCCTCATAGCCTGGTTCCTCTCTAGGTTTCTTCCTAGGTTCTGGCCTTTCTAGGGAGTTTTTCCTATCTACCGTGCTTCTACACCTGCATTGCTTGCTATTCAAGGTTTTAGGCTGGGTTTCTGTACAGCACTCTGTGACATCAGCTGATGTAAGGGCTTTATAAATACATTTGATTTGATTTTGATTTGAAGAGCACTTTTTGCCAGTCCTGTCTGGTCAAGCGACGGTGGGTTTGTACCCATAGGCGACGTTGTTGCCGGTGATGTCTGGTGAGGACCTGCCTTACAACAGGCCTACAAGCCCTCAGTCCAGCCTCTCTCAGCCTATTGCGGACAGTCTGAGCACTGATGGAGGGATTGTGCATTCCTGGTGAAACTCAGGCAGTTGCTGTTGCCATCCTGTACCTGTCCCGCAGGTGTGATGTTCGGATGTACCGATCCTGTGCAGGTGTTGTTACACGTGGTCTGCCAAAGAGAGGACGATCAGCTGTCCGTCCTGTCTCCCTGTAGCGCTGTCTTAGGTGTCTCACTAGTACGGACATTGCAATTTATTGCCCTGGCCACATCTGCAGTCCTCATACCTCCTTGCAGCATGCCTAAGGCACGTTCACAGAGATGAGCAGGGACCCTGGGCATCTTTCTTTTGGTGTTTTTCAGAGTCAGTAGAAAGGCCTCTTTAGTGTCCTAAGTTTTCATAACTGTGACCTTAATTGCCTATCGTCTGTAAGCTGTTAGTGTCTTAACGACCGTTCCACAGGTGCATGTTCATTAATTGTTAATGGTTCATTGAATAAGCATAGGAAACAGTGTTTAAACCCTTCACAATGAAAATCTGTGAAGTTATTTTGATTTTTAAGAATTATCTTTGAAAGACAGGGTCCTGAAAAAGAGGAGTTTCTTTTTTTGCTGAGTTTAGGAGCAAACCGAACCTAGTATGCAAGGCAGCTTTATTATTCTCCACTGGTCTCACAAGACTGAGGTAAAGTTGGTTTTATATTCACACATTCGGACATTCAACAGACAGTTGCCAAAAGCCATTTAAAAATGTAAAAATCAATAACTAACTCACCGTTTGTCACAGAATCATCAATCTAGATATGATTTATTCTATAAATATCTAGCATACTTGTATAACTTTTGTTTTGAGTAAAAATTCCAGTTTTGATTTGATAGAGGGCATGTAGTCCGTCTAGAGGGCGTGGTTAAAGTTCTAACAAGTCTGTTACACCCTATTAGAAGGGGCCTGGCAGAATATTCTGCATCTTCAGTCATATTAAATTAGATTACAGGAAAAAACTATATAAATTTAAGGGAAGTTGGCCAAGGCCGAAGTGGGCAAGTCTGCTGGACCCGTTTCTCTCTGGGAATGCCCAAAAGACGTATTGGGACCTGAACGACGAACAGGCGGCTAACTACGACAGACTCACTCAGCCACTACGGAGATACTCAGCCACTACGGGTACAGCCTGGCCCATTGGGCTCAACTGTTCCACAACTGGAGGTTCGTAGCCGACACCTCCCCCCGAACCCAGATGAGCGACCTACTGCGCGTCACCAGGGCATGGCTCCTAACCGATGTATCCACCCTCTCCATCCTAGACAAAGTGGTCCTGGATCACTTCTTACGGGCGCTACCCCACGACATGAAGAGGGCAGCAAGTATATGCGCGGCCCAGACCTTGGAGGGCCTCCTGGAAGCAGTGGAGACGCATCAGAACACTCAGGCCCTGCTGAGTGGGAGCCGGGCCAAGTCGGTGATCCGATCGAGGGGACGGAAGGACAGGCCCACCGCTGTGTACCCCAAACCAACAGTCGGCAGGGCCAAAGGCCCACAAACCCGTAGAGAGACGGCTGGGGTAGGGCCGAACAACCACTGACGACCCCAGGTAGATGGAGACCAAAGGAGGTGTTTTGAGTGTGGCGCCCGGGGACACATTGCCTGGAATTGCCCGGCTCGAGAGGAGTTGATGCCATCAGCAAGCTCCGGAGGCGAGGTGGGTCACGCAGTGAACTACGTCACCTCCTGTTGGGCGCACCACGAATCAACTGCACCCATGGTCCCGGTGAAGGTTGACGGACACGACACGGAAGCTCTATTAGACTCCGGAAGTATGGTTACGCTCGTAACCACGAGCCTGCTGAACCAGGAGACCGAATGTGGTAGGGAGATGTCCATTTCCTGTGTTCACAGTGACACAAAGCCAACATCGTGACGCCACAAGGGAGCTGCCAGATGATGGTGGGTGCAGTACCAGAGTTGCCGGTACCTCTCCTAGTGGGACGAGATTGTCCGCTGTTCGCGGCCCTGTGGGGGCACGAGCTGAGGAAAAAGGTACGAGCCGGCCGAAGACAAGAGCGAGGATGACCCATCGCCCGAACGCCCTGGGGAACCACTGGTGGAGGATTTCGAGGGGCCAGTCAAGACACGCGCTGCGGGCCAACTGAGGGGACAATTCGGGATGGCCCAGTGGGAGGATCCAAACTTGAAAGCTGCCGCAACCCAAGTGATAGCGGTGGATGGACAGCTACTTCCGGGGGTAAGTGACTGGCGATACCCCCATTTCCAAATCAAGAATAACCTTTTGTATCAGGTGTCACGCCAACAGGGGAAGCTTCGAGGGGTATTGTTGCTGCCCCGACGGTACGTGGGAACCGTTCTACAGCTGGCCCACACCCACCTGTTGGGGGCGCACCTGGGAATGGAGAAGACCCAGGAACGGATCGCCGCCCGGTTCCACTGGCCCGGGATGAAGAGGGCCGTGGAAGACTACTGTCGCAGCTGCCTGGAGTGTCAAATCACTGCCCCAAAAGCACACTTCCGAAACCCACTAGTCCCCCTACCGATCATCGGAGGTGCCCTTTGAACGCCTCACCATGGACATAGTGGGACACCAGGTAAAAACAGCATGAGGAGACCGGTAAATCCTGGTAATAAGTAGATTATGCCACCCGGTATCCCAAGGCCATTCCCCTAAGGGAATCGCCCGGGAGCTGTTCCACCTCTTTAGCCGGGTGGGCATCCCGAACGAGATCCTGACAGACCAAGGTACTGAGTTTATGTCCCGCCTAATGAAAGATTTGTGTACTCTCCTGCAGATCAAGCAGATCCGGACCTCCGTCTTTCACCCGCAGACGGATGGGCTCATCGAGCGGTTCAATAAAACGCTCAAACAAATGCTGCGGAAGGTCATCGAGCAGGACGGGAAGAACTGGGACCAGATACTACCTCACCTAATGTTCTCAATCCGAGAGGTACCCCAGTCCTCCACTGGGTTTTCCCCTTTCGAACTCCTCTACGGGAGGAGGCCACGCGGCCTACTGGACCTCGCCAAGGAGGTATGGGAAGCCCAACCAACCCCTTAACGCAGCATGGTAGAGCACGTGGAGACGATGCGGGAGCGGATGACAACCATATGGCCAGTGGTAAGGGAACATATGGAGAAGGCCCAACGCGCCCAAGCCCAGGTCTACAATCGGGGAACCCAGCCCTGAGAATTCCAGGTGGGAGACATGGTGTTGGTCTTAATCCCCACGGCCGAAAGTAAGTTCCTGGCAACATGGCACGGGCCATATGAGGTGATAGAGAAGCTGGGACCCGTCAATTATCGCATATGGCTGCCGGGGAGACGGAAACCCCAACAGATTTACCACGTGAACCTGTTGAAGAAGTGGCACGAGAGGACAGCCTTGGCCGTGTTATGGTCGGGATCTAGGACGCCAACGATACCAGTGGTGGTCCCGAGCAATGAGGACCTCGACCCAGCCCAGAAGCAAGCGTTCAGGGAGGTCAAAGATCGGAACACGGCGGTGTTCTCCGAGAAGCCGGGCAGCACGACCCTTATTGAACACCACATCCGTACCTGGCCCGGGGAAATGGTACGAAAAAGGGCATATCGGATTCCGGAGGCCCGAAGGAAGGCCGTGAAGCAGGAAGTGGAGGCTATGCTAAGGATGGGGTCGTTGAAGAGTCCCACAGT
This sequence comes from Hucho hucho, assembly GCA_003317085.1. NCBI lineage: Eukaryota > Metazoa > Chordata > Actinopteri > Salmoniformes > Salmonidae > Hucho > Hucho hucho. Next base: position 269,070 of record QNTS01000659.1, read on the forward strand.
GCATGGTGCAGCCCCATCTTGTTGGTGCCCAAACCGGACGGTAGCCTCCGCTTCTTTAATGGTTTCCGGGGTGTGAACGACATCAGCTTGTTCGACACCTACCCCATGCCGGACGAACTCATCGACTGATTGGGAAAGGCCCGGTACATCAGCACCCTTGACCTGACCAAAGGATATTGGTAGGTACCGTTGCCAGCCTCCTCCCGGGAGAAGACAGCGTTTTCGACACGGTTTATATCAGTACCGGGTACTCCCGTTCAGTCTCCACGTAGCCCCACCCACATTCCAGCGCCTGATGGACAAAGTACTTCGACACCACCAGCAGTATGCAGCAGCCTATTTGGATGACATCCTCATCCACAGCCAAGGTTGGGAAGAGCACCTGACGTGCCTCCAGGCGGTGCTGGATGCGCTCAGGCAAGCCGGGTTGACAGCGAACTCCAAGAAATGCAAACTAGTGTTCGAGGAGGTGGAGTACCTGGGTTATTTGATCGGATGGGGGAACGTCAAGCCCCAGGAGAGGAAGGTTCATGCGGTGCGTGACTGGCCCGTTTCACGCACCAAGACACAGGTCAAGTCCTTCCTGGGACTGGCAGGATACTATAGCCGGTTTATCCCCAACTTTGCGGCTATAGCTTCCCCCCTCACCGATCTAACCAGGGCCCGACTCCCGAAAACAGTGAAATGGACGGACGAGACAGAAGCGGCATTCAGGCGCCTGAAGGAAGCAATCTGCTCCCATCCAATTCTCGTAACACCCGATTTCCAGGTGTCGATGTTGGTTCAGACGGATGCATGTGACACAGGACTACGGGCCGTTCTGTCTCAGATACACGATGGGGAGGAGCACCAATGATTAAATCCTTCCAATAGAAATAAAAAAACAATTTAGTTACGAATTGATGTTTAATGACATGAGTTGACTCTTCACATGGGATGATTTCATTGAACAACAAAAGAAAGGGAATATTCAATGATCCCCAATGATCCATCGCATCTCCCAGAAACATTTTAAACATACATCTGTAAAATTATAGTCTAATTATGTCTTCCTCTCAGGCTTCCGTGTCTTCTCCCTGGACATCCTCAATATCCACCTCTTGAACATCAGACTCTGAGGCCTCATCTTCACTGTCACTTTCCAACCATGTTGAGGATGGCTCATTGTCAGTCTCAAAAAGCCTCAAATTTGCCTGGATGGCCACCAATTGTTCAACCCCTGTATTGGTCAGCCTGTTGCGTGCTTTGGTGTGTGTATTCCCAAACAAGGACCAGTTGCACTCTGAGGCGGCTGATGTTGGTGGGATTTGGAGGATGATGGATCAACAGCGGAAAGAGCCTCAGATCCACAAAGTGGCTGATGATATATGTTGGCACGACTGCCATATTGCATCTACATCCCAAAGCCCTTGTTTGGAAGTGTACTTCGCCAGACTGCCAAGAACCTTGCCCTCATCCCGGCCAAGGTGGCGAGACACGGTACTGATGACACATAGGCCTAGTTGATCTTTGCATCAGACAGAATGTTCTTGCCAGCATACCTGGGCTCCAACATGTATGCTGCGGCGTGTATGGGCTTCTGGCAGAAGTCTTCACACTTTTTGATGTATTTCAGAACTGCAGTTCCCTCTGCTTGGAGCAACAGTGACATGGTCAGGGCAGTAAGGATTTCTTCTCTTACATCTGCAAGCAGAGTCTGAACATCAGACAGGATGGCATTGTCTCCCTCAATACGTGCAATGGCTACTGCTATAGGTTTCAGGAGTTTCAGGCTGCTTACTACTCTCTCCCAAAATACATCATCCAGGAGGATCCTCTTGATGGGGCTGTCCATATCGGCAGACTGTGATATGGCCATTTCTTAGAGAGACTCCTTCCCCTCCAGGAGACTGTCAAACATGATGACAACACCACCCCTACGGGTGTTGCTGGGCAGCTTCAATGTGGTGCTCTTATTCTTCTCACTTTGCTTGGTGAGGTAGATTGCTGCTATAACTTGATGACCCTTCACATACCTAACCATTTCCTTGGCTCTCTTGTAGAGTGTATCCATTGTTTTCAGTGGCATGATGTCCTTGAGGAGCAGATTCAATGCATAAGCAGCACAGCCAATGGGTGTGATGTGAGGGTAGGACTCCTCCACTTTAGACCAAGCAGCCTTCATGTTCGCATCATTGTCCGTCACCAGTGCAAATACCTTCTGTGGTCCAAGGTCATTGTTGACTGCCTTCAGCTCATCTGCAATGTAGAGACTGGTGTGTCTGTTTTCCCTGGTGTCTGTGCTCTTGTAGAATACTGGTTGAGGGGTGGAGATTGTAGTTAATTATTCCTTGCCGACAAACATTCGGCCACCCATCAGAGATGATTGCAATACAGTCTGCTTTCTCTAGGATTTGCTTGACCTTCACTTGAACTCTGTTGAACTCTGCATCCAGCAAATTAGTAGATAAAGCATGTCTGGTTGGAGGGGTGTATGCTGGGCGAAGAACATTCAGAAATAAATTCCAATACGCATTGCCTGTGAGAAATTAGAGGTGAACCAGTTGCATACAAAGCTCGAGCAAGACATTCATTAGCATTTCTCTGACTACGTTCCTCCATTGATCCAAAAACTTCTGAGTCCAGGAGGACCATGAGCTGTTGCTATCGATAAGGTGTCTTATTCATCATTTTCACCTCAAATAGAAGTAGAGGGACTTTTGTCAGAGGGTGCTTGTTGTGAGAGCTGAGGGAACTTTATGGACTTGGCCAGATGATTCTGCATCTTTGTTGCATTCTTCACATATGATTTGGCACAGTATTTGCAAATGTACACAGCTTTTCCTTCTACATCAGCTGCAGTGAAATGTCTCCACACATCAGATAGTGCCAGTGGCATTTTCCTGTAAAGATCAGAAAAAATGAGTAAAAAAAGCAAATACAATTCCATGTATAGATAAATAGTTAAGGAGTTAGATTAAACAACTCCTTTGTAAGAAATGTTTTAAAATGAAACATGTATGGAAACAGGTGAATTAACACTCCTCAGTTAGTAGGCTCAAGCAAGCTAAACCCCAAATGGTAGCAAAAACTAACTAGCAGAAATTGTTAACAAGTTAGACATTTTTTAAACACACTTTGCTGTAGGCTACTATTTTCTAGTTAACTAAAAATAATGTCATATAAAATATATTCACCCCACCCAGTATTGTAATCAAAACTTACCAGAAAGCATGTAGTCCTTGGCTCAGACAGTGTTGTAGTGTGGGCTCAATAGCATCTCATTAGTGTGCAGGATCTTGAGAATCAGCTGTACATTTGATGGAAAAATGCATTGTGTATGCAGAGGGTTGCAATTCCATTAAATTGGGGATGGTTTAACCAAAATATGACCTAGAATTGCCTTATGTGTATCACACAAAAAAGGTTCACTATTATAAGCTAACTTTTTTTGATGAATTTAAGCAAAATTCCCAAAATTCCAGGGCTTAACTTCAAATGGAAACTTTCCGGCCCTTTGCAAACCTAGTTATTGCTCTAATGTTCTATTATCATTACTCTATGTTATTATTCTACTATGAGAGATACTAGATGCATACTATGGCAGCTATTCACTGTAATAGGTACACACGTATCTGGCACAAGTGACGATTAAACTGATTTGGATTTCAAAGACTGCCATTATTGTCATGTTTAATATTACAACATTGATGTGTGATACCTTTTTTATCAACGCATACATTTTTTGCAAATGTATGCCTTTATTTCTATATGATTTATATTGCCTGAATACTCAACAATGATTAACACCAGTTGTGTGTGCTTCTGTCAGGGTTGTGGTCAAATGCATGTAATTTAAAGTCAATTTGGCAATTGAACAACAATCCAATTCAGTTTGAAAATGTTCCTAATTGTAAAAGCATGTAACAGAATTTGGGTATTCCAGAACTGTAATTTACATGTAAATAAACATAACCCTGTTTTATGTTTTTAATACTGCAGATAAAATGCACTGTGTGCCAGAGATGGTACCATTCAGCTTGTCTGGGGATGACAAAGGACTTCAACAAAGCCAAAATAGAAAATGATTGGAAGGGGCCTTTTTGCTGTTAAATTAGAGACATATAAATAAATGACTGTTGTGCCTTGTAACTACTTTAAAATGTGGAACTGTTGCACTAAAAATGCAAACATTGATTTGGCATACAATTTAAGAGTGTAAACATTGTACAACTTTATGTAAACATTGTCTTCATATAGAACAAATTCCACTTGAAATTAACATTTCTTTAAAGTTATTGCAAATAAATGCATATTTTCACCTTTTTCTGAGACAATCACTGAATTAGATTTCTTCATCTTTAAATGCAATATGAGATGTTATGTATTTCTATCAAATCAAAACTGGAATTTTTCCTCAAAACAGAGGTTGTAAAAATATGCTAGACATTTGTAGACTAAATCATATCTAGCTTGATTCTGTGACAAATGTTGAATTAGTTATTGATTTTACATTTTTAAATGGCTTTTGGCAAATGTCTGTTGAATGTCAGAATGCATTTCTATCAAGTAAAAACTGGAATTTCTACTCAAAACAAAAAGGTTGCAAAAGTATGCTAGACATTTATAGAATAAATCATATCTAGCTTGATGATCCTGTGGAAAAACGGTGAATTCGTTATTTTACATTCTTAAATGGCTTTTGGCGAATGTCTGTTGAATGTCCGAATATAAAACCAACTTTACCTCGGTCTCACAAGGTCAACTTCTACCGGTGACTATTAGTGACCAATAGTGGGTCAGCTCCTCACACAGTGCATGCTCTCTCCATGGAGTATCCTCTTCAAAATTGCCTCCCGCAATAAATGGCTCCATTCTTGGGATGAGAGGTTCTGGAAGGGTCTACCCTCCATCCAGTCCGATAAACCACACCGACCACTACTGTAGTCTTAGCAGCCAAAGTATAATCAATGTAGCATTATAACTGTCATTCATACTAGAGAATCATAGCAAATAGAAAATGGGACTGCAAGCTAGTGCTGGATGTGGTAATTTGTGTTTAAGTGGCAATATGTAACTTTTTGGGTGGCCTGACCAAATTCAAAGAAATGTGAGTTATAGAAGTTTTATTCTACTTGAAAGCAAGTCAAGAAGCTGTAGATATGTTCCATGTGCGCTATTTCTATGCTTCCCGTTTTTAAGTTGTGTCGTACTTTCAATTTTGTACACTAGCTTCACACAGCTGAAACAATTTTTGCTTATGGAAAATATTTCACCGAGATTTAGAAGGTACAATATTTATCTACACTATCCTAACTTGTTTTTTCACTAACTGAAAATAGACAAACTATTAGAGTTTTAGCAACCAGGAAATGGCGGAGCGATTTCTGCATAGTGCAACTAAGTTATGAACCATTTCATCGTACTTTTGTTTTTTGTTCATTTGATCTTTAACTTCCAAACACGAAAAGGAAAAAAAAGAAAATAATATTAGAAAAATCCCTTAATTCAACTAGGCAAGTCAGTTAAGAACAAATTCTTATTTATAATGTTGGCCTACATGGTATTTCTAAAATTGTATTTCCATGTCTAGTCCTCAATTCCAAATCGAGGCAGTTACACAGAACATTGTTTATTTATAATTTACAACATTGCAAATTCAACTTAAAACATTGTTTTCCAGCGAGCCTAAAACAATGAGATGTGGGAGTGGATGTCCTCAGTATTTGCAATGTACTCAAAGGAGTCATCATAGTCATCATACGAAGAAGGAGAAAGCAACGGAAAGCATGAAACTTGCAGAAGCCCAAGTAATGTTCCAGAGTCTTGCACCTAGTGTCCATATCTGTAAGAGAGGAAAAGGGAGTGTTAGTTATTAACTGTTTGACACGCACAACTCATCTACAATGAGGCGGTGGAATAATGCATTAGCACCAGTAACACGAACACACAGCTGTTGTTTTTTTCAGCCATCTACTTCCCCAGAAGGCAAGCATACTGCAGCTCTGATTGACTGCAGTTTAGCTAGGACCATGGAGTAGTGTTTTGAATAAGTGTTATGAATAAAATGATGACACTCACTTCTGAAACTCCCACTCCCGGTTGTCTAGGGGGCACACCTGCCTGGTCTTCAACCAACGGGAGATACAGTGGAAATGGAATGCATGCTGGGAGAGAAGATATTGACATCACAGCTATTGTCTTGGTTTGCTGTTTTTGAATACACATACTGTATACTACATACTTAATGAGTATAAACTATTAGTAAATTTTTGTATACTGTAAACGAACGGTATTCTTTCAGTTGATCATACTAGCGCTTCGCCTGTCTACCCGGAAGTTGATGCTGTTGCTATGCAACCTCTCGCTAGCTTGTTAGCATAACAAATGACTATCTTGACATTTTACAACTTTGTGTGTGTGTTCGTAAATTTAATCTGGAGTGCCAGAGTGCGCTCTGGGTGTTCGTAAATCCAGAGTGTTGTCAGATTGTCCGTTCATAAATTCAGAGCTCGTCACTGGATGCTCTGGCCAAGGAATAGGGTTGATCCGAGCATTCTGACCTCACAAAGGCAGTCAAGCACCCAAGCTGACTGGCAATCGTTGGCTAGCTTGTGAGCCATTTCCAGACACAAATGAGAGAACACCTCACTGACCATTTTACTCGCCATAGCAGAGCTGGTTAGGCTGTTTTCATGCTATCCAGAGCATTGGTGACTAAATGTGCTGCTGGCAACAATTTAATTAAGCTTTTTTTTTCTGACACCGGACAAATATTCACTGGGTGTTGAGCATTCGTAAATTCATCAGTTATTCTGCGCTCTGGCACACTCAGAGTGCTCTGAAATCGGAGTAGATAGCCAGAATTAACAATGTCCATTGAGAACGACATAACACTTAGCTAAGAATCACGTGAATAATCAAGTCAATAAACATTGTGTAGTTCGTTAAGATTATAGTTAATATACTGCCTGGCAAGATCGATGTATTAGTAGCCAACTAACGTTAGGTAACTAGCTAATATACCAGTACATACTGCTGTTGCTATGCTGTTCCTAAGGATAGTGTAGCTAACAAATTGTCAGCCAACTTAACATGTAACATATCTTATTTGAAAAGTCACGACTTGATTACATTGCTCAACATTTGTCATAATTAGTTAAAGCAAAGATTTTGTATATACGCTCTCAGACTTCGGCTGCATATTTGCCCGACATTTTCTTCAAATCTGAAAACGCTGTGAAGCCACGCCCATTTTCTGAAGAATTGCCTTATGGGCCAAAAAAAAGCACAGAAAGAGTGTTCACTGCTTGTATACTTTGTATTTTGGCAAATTTAGTACGACATCCAGTAACTATATCCATACTATGACCAATAAGCATACTACATACTCAATTTACGTCGTCACAAATAGTATGGCTAGTGGGTTAGAATGAGTATTTGAACACAGCTCAAAACATAAATTCAAATTATTTACTTTTAGGGTAGTTCAATATAATGCAGATTAGTTTAGATCATGCTGCTGTTCTTTCAATACTCTCACACTGAACTTTATAATCTAACTGATCAGGATGTATGCAAAATATACAAAAGCAAAAAAGTCTGACTCACATTGCAGACTCCCCAGGCTACGGTGCACTCCTCTGATGTAGCAGAGGCCTGGTTAGCCTGGCACTCTATGCCTATGGAGGACAAGAGATATGTGTCAGAATGTAACACACACTTTTAGCCCAGTAGTCAAATAATGTTAATGGAATACTCACATAGATCCATAATGTGATTCCTACAGATGGCACAGTTGTCCACCACAATGTCCCAGGCCCAAAGTGCCACTGCATTCCACTGTAAAGAAGAGTCACATTAAATGATCACCATATCACTGGCAGTTAGTGTTTGCTTGATATCGCTGTTGTTTCAAATAGGTATTAAAAAATGAGCATATTGTTATTCACAATTTATTAATGTTAATCTGGTGTCAGGAGACATTTAGTCATTCAAATCCCTATTGCATTTGGCATTTCAGACAAGTTAGGCTTATTTCACTATCCACATTGATCACATCATTTTTCACTCATTCAGCGTCAATATAGACAACCTCACAAATGCAACTGGGCCTGTCATTTTAGCATGCTAACTAGGAAGCTAACGTTAGCTAGTTGAGCAAATTAGCTAGTCATTGATTTCATATAATGTCAATGCATCTAAAGCTGAACCTAGTAGTGGTTGGGGAGCTACTATTACCACAAACAGTGAGATTAGTTAACTAATTAGGTAGCGATAAGCTCTACAAGTGAAACGCAAACTCACTCCTCAAAATTAGATTCCAGCCAAACAGCCAAGTCTAGTTACAGCTAGCTCGCGAGCTAGCAAGTTAGACTAACTAATCGCGCGAAGATTGTACCCAAACCCGTGTTAAGCTATGATAATATCGAACCTTACAGTATGTCTAAAATGTAGCTATGATTTATTTAAAAAATAAATACCTTCTTCACTTCAAAACGTTTCTTGCTTGCTCCACTATTCGTGGCGCTTGGGGTATCAACATCCATCGCTGCCGCCATGTTGACTATCGAACTTTCGTGTGGACAGAGAAATTAGAGAAAGGAGGAGATAGACATCCTATTGGGATATGAATGGGTTGACGTAACGCCCCACCCAGCAGAAGGTCGACCAATCGTGCTGACGTTGTCATGCTGCGTCACACAGTTGCTAAAAATTAATCGTCACAATGTCGCGTTCAAAACTACCTCGGAACTCGGATAAAAACGATCTCGACTCGAATAATCGAATTGAACGGTCATCCAACTCGGAATTCCACTCGGGAACCTTTCTAGAGCTACGACTTTCTGACCTGAAGATCCCTGACGTCATGATTTGGCTTCGTATATTTTTCAAAGTTCCAGTTGTTTTGAACACGCCTTAGGAACTCAGAAAGAGGCCCGAGTGGAATTCCGGGTTGGATTACCATTGAAACGATTTTCCATAGTCTGAGTTTGTTTTTTCCGAGTTCCCAATTTGTTTTAAACGCGCTGAATTCTGAGATTACCGAGTTTCAATTGTTTTGAACACACAAGAGGCCCGAGTTCCCGAGTTGGAATGCCTCGTTCAAAACAACTGGTAACCGGAAACATTCGACTTGCGACTTCAGTGCGTTTAAGACAACTGGGAACTCGGAAAAATCGAACTCAGACTATGGAAAATCGTTCTGAACGGTCAACCAACCACTAGCGGTTCTGGGGGGGGGGGCCAGTGCCCCTGTGAGAACAATTTTGGACCCCCTTGTGGCCCCCCTAAATGTGGAGTATGAAATAATTTTTGCATAACTAATTTTTGCTATCGTTCTTTTTTTACATCCGTTATTAGACAGTGGCAACGCGGAACACTAATTAAACCCACACATTTACGAGAGGGACATGGTATTTTGCCTGCTAATGCCTGCAATGCAGTGAAGAAAACGATATGACAACAATAACGTCTAATGTAACTGGCCCCTCTAACAGTACAACTGGCCCCAGCTTGGCCCCCCCAGTTGAAATGGTCTAGAACCGCCACTGCAACCAACTTGGGATTCCAAGTCCTTTGCAAGATGGCGCCAACAGAGATGGTCGCCTCGCTTCAGGTCCTTAGAAAACTATGCAGTTATTTGTTTTGTTATGTACTATTTCTTACATTGTTAGCCCAGAAAATCTCAGGTGTTATTACATACAGCCGGGAAGAACTATTGGATATAAAAGCGATGTCAACTTACCATCATTAGGACCAGGAATACGTCTTTCCCGAAGTGGATCCTTTGTTCGGACCTCCACCCTGGACATGCAATCTTATCCCAGAGGCCGACCCAAAACAACGCAGTCGCCGCAGGAGAGGCAGACGGAGCGGCCTACTGGTCAGACTCAGAAGGCCTCGCCAATGTCCAATCTCTAGATAACAAGGTGGACGAAATTGGGGCACGAGTTGCCGTCCAGAGAGACATCAGAGATTGTAACATTCTCTGTTTCACGGAAACATGGCCCACTCGGGATACGTTGTCAGAGTCGGTACAGCCACCCGGTTTCTTCACGCATCGCGCCGACAGAAACAAACATCTTTCTGGTAAGAAGAAGGGCAGGGGTGTATGCCTTATGATTAACGACTCATGGTGTAATCACAACAACATACAGGAACTAAATTCCTTTTGTTCACCTGACCTAGAATTCCTTACAATCAAATGCCGACCGCATTATCTTCCAAGAGAATTCTCTTAGATTATGGCCACAGCGGTGTATATCCCCCCCCAAGCAGATACCTCGTCGGCCCTGAAAGAACTTCACTGGACTCTATGTAAACTGGAATCTATACATCCTGAGGCTGCATTTATTGTAGCTGGGGATTTTAACAAAAAAATCCTAAGATCAATACTCCCTAAATTCTATCAGCATATCAAATGCGCGACACGAGCTGGCAGAATTCTGAATCATTGCTACTCGAACTTGCGCGATGCATACAAAACCCTCCCACACCCTGCCTTAGGCAAATCTGACCATGAATCCATTTTGTTGATCCCAGCCTGTAGACAGAAACTAAAACAGGAAATGCCCATGCTCATGTCAACACAATGCTGGTCTGACCAATCGGATTCCACGCTTCAAGATTGCTTCGATCACGTGGACTGGGATATGTTCAGGATAGCCTCAGACAACAACATTGATGTATACACTGACTCGGTGAGCGAGTTTATTAGCAAGTGCATCGGAGATGTCGTTCCCGCTGTGACTATTAAAACAAATTAAACAACTTCTTTGTTCGCTTTGAGAACAATACAGTGCCTCCTTCTCCGTGGCCAACGTAAGTAAGACATTTAAACCTGTTAACCCTTGCAAGGCTGCCGGCCCAGACGGCATTCCTTGCCGCATCCTCAGAGCATGCGCAGACCAGCTGGCTGGTGTGTTTACGGTCATATTCAACCAATCCCTATCCCAGTCTGTTGTCCCCACATGCTTCAAGATGGCCACAATTGTTCCAGTTCCAGTAACTGAACTAAATGACTATCGCCCCATTGCACTCACTTCTGTCATCATGAAGTGCTTTGAGAGACTAGTCAAGGATCATATCACCTCCACCCTACCCTAGACCCACTCCAATTTGCTTACCGCCCCAATAGGTCCACTGACGATGCAATAGCCATCACACTGCACACTGCCCTATCCCATCTGGACAAGAGGAATACCTATGTAAGAATGATGTTCATTGACTACAGCTCAGCATTTAACACCATAGTACCCTCCAAACTCATCATTAAGCTCGAGACCCTGGGTCTCGACCTCGCCCTGTGCAACTGGTTCTCAGCCCTCTCCTGTACTCGCTGTTCACCCATGACTGCGTGGCCATGCACGCTTCAAACTCAATCATCAAGTTTGCAGACGACACTACAGTGGTAGGCTTGATTACCAACAACAACGAGACAGCTTACAGGGAGGAGGTGAGGACCCTCGGAGTGTGGTGTCAGGTAAATAACCTCTCACTCAACGTCAACAAAACAAAGGAGATGATCGTGGACTACAGGAAACAGCAGAGGGAGCACCCCCCCATCCACATCGACGGGACAGATGGGGAGAAGGTGGAAAGTTCCTCGGCGTACACATCACGGACAAACTGAAATGGTCCACCCACACAGACAGCGTGGTGAAGAAGGCGCAACAGCGCCTCTTCAACCTCAGGAGGCTGAAGAAATTTGGCTTGTCATCTAGAACACTCACAAACTTTTACAGATGCACAATCGAGAGCATTATGTCGGGCTGTATCACCGCCTGGTACGGCAATTGCACCGCCCTCAACTGCAAGGCTCTCCAGAGGGTGGTGCGGTCTGCACAACGCATCACCGGGGGCAAACTACCTACCCTCCAGGACACCTACAGCACCCGATGTCACAGGAAGGCCAAAAAGATCATCAAGGTCAACAACCCCCCCAGCCACTGCCTGTTCACCCCGCTATCATCCAGAAGGTGAAGTCAGTACTGGTGCATCAAAGCTGGGACCGAGAGACTGAAAAACAGCTTCTACCTCAAGGCCATCAGACTGTTAAACAGGTATCAGTAACATAGAGAGGCTGCTGCCAACATACAGACTCAAATCTCTGACCACTTAAATAAATGGACTTAATAAAGGTATCACTAGTCACTTTAAATAATGCCACTTTAATAATGTTTACATTTCTTACATTACTCATCTCATATGTGTATATACTGTATTCTATACCATCTACTGCATCTTGCTTATGGCGCACGCCATCGCTCATCCATATATTTATATGTACATATTCTATTCATCCCTTTACATTTGTGTGTATAAGGTAGTTGTGAATTTGTTAGATTACTTGTTAGATATTACTGCATAGTCGGAACTAGAAGCACAAGCATTTCGCTACACTTGCATTAACATCTGCTAACCATGTGTATGTGACCAATAAAAATTTGATTTGATTTGAGGAAACTCCGGCATCTTTCTAGGGCTCCGACTGTACGACCTGGAAATCACTGACGTCATGATTTGACCAAAGTTTTTTTCCCCAGAGTTTCCAGTTGTCTTAAAAGCACCAATAGTTGAGAAACCTGACTATTTTCCTCGAAAGTACATAATGTCACGATTCCAAAGCTATGTTATATTACAGAGAACAAGTGAATTATCTCGGAAAATATTTGTAATGTTGTACTTCTTGTTGACGAAATTCATGCTAATGTTTTTTTTTTTAGCTGTCGCCCAATTAGCGTCTATTCACTTCTTGAAGGAGAGCTCTCCTTGTCCAAGAATCGCCCAGAATGCACCATGCAACCTATTGACGACATTTCCACTAGATAGTACAGCCACAACGTCATAATTGACTATATCGTAAAAAGTCATGAAAACAAAAAAAATGTTTTTTGGTCTCAATTCAAGATTAGGCATAATGTTAGTAGCGTGGATGATGGCCAAATGTTGGGTGATTACCAAATTATCAGTGAAATGCAGATATAGATCTGTAATTCTCATTTGAAAGCAAGTTTAAGAAGCGGTAGATCATCAGATAGAACAATGAGCCAGATATTTCAACGGATGTACAAATGTAAAGGAACCAGTTGGAATTTCCACTCACTAGCAAATATGGTTATGAGAGGAAGCCCAGTGGCCGGCAATGGGAGATGATGGTGCGAGATGGATTTTGGCCGACATTCTTATAATTTTTTCATAGATTAAACATTTGATCTCAATACAGTTTTTTGTTTCCAAAACTAGAATATGTTACAAACAGAGTGGAGTACGTTTTGTAGACTTTACCCGTGGCAAAGTAAAAAAAAAATCTGTTCTTCAGGAGTGCAAGGGCGAATTTAGTTATTGCACACACGCACTTCACAGAGTAGGCGTTCCTTAACGGAAATATGCAAATACATGCTAAAATGTGCCAATAGGATCTCACTAGCTCGTTCTTGGCTTTGCCCATCATGTTGCTTGTTCTGCCATCTATGATTAATTTGCTCCCATTGGAAACGACAAGCTGTGGACTATCTTGAGTAGATCTGTTCTATGTGTGTTATTTCTATGCTTCCCGTTCTTAAGTTTTGTTTTTGCATCTTTTGTAAACCAGCTTCAAACACTTGAAAATACAATATTTTAATTTTAGGAACCAAGCAATTGAAGGGCGTTTTCTTTTCTTATTGCACCTTTAAGAAGATACATTTTAGAAATAGGTGGGGTTTAAAATCAAATCAAATGTTATTTTTCACATGCTCCAAATACAACAGGTGTATCCCTTACAGTAAAATTCTTATTTACAGCTTAACCAACAATGTTTTAAGAAGTTAAGAAAACAGAGTAAAAAATAGAAAATAAAAGTAACAAATAATTAAACAGCAGCAGTAAAATAACAATAGTGAGGCTATATACAGGGGGTAACGGTACAGAGTCAATGTGCAGGGGCAACGGTTAGTTGAGGTAATTTAGGTAATATGTACATGTAGGTAGAGTTAAAGTGATTATGCATAGATAATAAACAGAGTAGCAGCAGCGTAAAAGAGGGGTCTGGGTAGCCCTTTGATTAGCTGTTCAGGAGTATTATGGCTTGGGGGTAGAAGCTGTTCAAAAGCCTTTTGTACCTAGACTTGGCGCTCCGGTACTGCTTGCCGTGCGTTAGCAGAGAGAACAGTCCATGACTACGGTGGCTGGAGTCTTTGATTTTTAGGGCTTCCTCTGACACCGCCTGGTATAGAGATCCTGGATGGCACGAAGCTTGGCCCCAGTGATGTACTGGGCCCGAACGCACTACCCTCTGTAGTGCCTTGCGGTCAGAGGCCGAGCAGTTGCCAAACCAGGCAGTGATGCATCCAGTCAGGATGCTCTTGATGGTGCGGCTGTAGAACCTTTTGAGGATCTGAGGACCCATACAATATCTTTTCAGTCTCCTGAGGGGGAATAGGCTTTGTTGTGCACTCTTCACGACTGTCTTAGTGTGTTTGCACCATGATAGTTTGTTGGTGACGTGGACACCAAGGAACTTGAAGCTCTCAACCTGCTACACTGCAGCCTCATCGATGAGAATGGGGGCATGCTCAGACCTCCTTTTCCTGTAGTCCACAATCATCTCCTTTGTCTTGATCACGTTGAGGGAGAGGTTGTTGTCCTGGCACCACACAGCCAGGTCTCTGACCTCCTCCTTATAGGAGGACTTTGTGGCTGTGGTAACTACTGACGATGCATGGGCAATGTACACAATGGGCATTAATAGTGGTGCTTTCAAGACAACTAGGAACTTTTTTTAACTTGGCAAGTCAGTTAAGAACAAATTCTTATTTACAATGACAACCTACCCCGGCCATACCCGGCCGATGCTGGGCCAATTGAGCGCTGCCCTATGGGACTCCCAATCACAGCCGGATGTGATACAGCCTGGTTCTAGAAAGATGCCAGAGTTTCCGACTTGGAATTCAGAATTGGATGACCGTTCAAAACAATTTTCCCAGTTGGATCTCGTTTTTCTCCCAAGTTCCAAGTTGTCTTAAATGCACCTAAGTCGGAAGTAGGAGATTTCCGAGTTACCAGTTGTTTTGAACGCAGCACACAATTCCAATGGAGTTTCCCATCTCGTCAAAAGTATCTCTTAACAGTGGCCAAGGTTCTGTCCATGCAGGCCCACTCTCTGAGAAGATTAGTATCAGCAAAAGAGCAGAGAAGGTAAAAAGTCAGGTTCTACTGAGATTTGATTTAGATCACTGGATTCAAAGTGCTGTCCAGAGTGCTAACCCTTACACCATAGGCCTGTTCTGGCACCTGATGGCAGTCGATGGGCTCTACAAACAGAGATAGTGCCAGTGCAAATAGAGATGGTGCCAGATTATGTTTTACAGTCTAAATGTAAAATGCAACAAACTGCAACAGCCATAGACTGTAAAAATGGACAAAGAGGCAACTGCACACAAGATACCAAGCACTAATGAGATTGCACCTGGGATGTGATGATACCTTTACCACAAGACAGTACCACTGACTGGCACATACATGTATTGCATGGAGCCACATTACATAAAATACTTTGATGGCGTACTTACCCAGAATTGTTATGCAGAGAATCAGATAAAGCATGTAATGGACCAGTCCTTGCACACCTCTGTCAGGAACATGAAAGTCAAACAAAACTGTTAGACACTGATTTTGTGTTGTAGGAGATTTAATGAGCAAGAAGCCAATGTGCATTGATTTACATGCATCTAAGGGCTATGTAACAGCTGAAAATGCAGCAACCTTATGTTACATATATTCAGCCTTGTTCTTCATTTGCACAAAGGATATATATGAAATATTATTGAAACATAACATTGTATGCGTAATAGAAAAGTTGGTCGAACTAGAGCAGAAAAATCTAATAGCATCACGTGACACTTGGTGGAAATATATGGTACTGCAAATAGGGCTTTGGGTCTCTTGCATCCCGGCTCTTCCGAAACCCTGACTTCATAAGATTCTAAAATAGACTGAAAATCTATCAGAAAATGAACTTGCAGACTTACAAATAAAATAAATAAAAGCACATTTCTGCATGCTGAAATTACATTCAGTGAGGTGAGATGAAATAGCACTTGTCCATTTGGTGCATATAGAGTTCTGTCCAAGCGGTAGACTTACAGCCATTTACATCACTGATTTCCTACTTTCTTTAACAGTCTTCTTGTTTTTTTTGGATGCTGGTGCCTTAGGGCTCTTCAAAGGTTTGGCTT
This sequence comes from Hucho hucho, assembly GCA_003317085.1. NCBI lineage: Eukaryota > Metazoa > Chordata > Actinopteri > Salmoniformes > Salmonidae > Hucho > Hucho hucho. The sequence goes on from QNTS01000659.1 coordinate 285,269, forward strand.
TGGGCTTGGTTGGCATGGGTTTAGCCTTTCCTGGCTTGGCTTTTGCCATGGTAACCTTGAGGAGAGTGGGTTTGGGTTTGATTGATTTTATGTCCTTGAATCCTTTGAGGGTCTTGCCAGAAGAAACACTTTCCCCTGGACAGCTCTTAAAGACATGGACATCCCTCACACTTTGGCCCCGAAACTCAGGAGGGTGACCACAGGTGGCTGTCATCTTCAGACTCACATTCTCCATCCACCTGAGCAGAGAGAGGGGATGCAAAGTAGTTAAAGCCTGAGGGTTAGCAGAGTTAAATAATTTGTGTGTACCTCTCCCTGACCCAGTCTGTAATACCTACATGTTTCAAGCAGACAACTATAGTCCCTACGCCCAAGAACGCCAAGGTAACCTGTCTAAATTACTATCGCCCCGTAGCACTCATGCTTTGAAAAGTTGGTCATGGTTCACATCAACACCATCATCCCAGACACCCTGGACCAACTCTAATTCGCATACTGCCCCAACAGATCCACAGATGATGCAATCTCTATTGCACTCCACACTTCCCTCTCCCACCTGGACAAGAGGAACACCTATGTGAGAATGCTGTTGATCAACTACAGCTCAGCGTTCAACACCATAGTGCCCTCCAAGCTCATCACTAAGCTCAAGACCCTTGGACTGAACACCTCCCTCTGCAAGTGGATACCTGATGGGCTCCCCCCAGGTGGTGAGGATAGGCAACAACACATCCGACACACTGACCCTCAACACAGGGGCTCCTCAGAGGTGAGTGCTTAGTCCCCTCCTGTACTCCCTGTTCACCCACGACTGCATGCCTGCGCACGACTCCAACACCATCATTAAGTTTGCTGACGACACGACGGTGGTTGGCCTGATCACCGACGACGATGAGACAGCCTATAAGGAGGAGGTCAGAGACCTGGCAGTGTGGTGCCAGAACTACAACCTGTCCCTCAATGTGAGCAAGACAAAGAAGCTGGTTGTGGACTACAAGAAAAGGAGGGCCGAGCACGCCCCCATCCACATTGACAAGGCTGTAGTGGAATGGGTTGAGAGCTTCAAGTTCCTCGGTGTCCACATCACTTAGGAATTAACATGGTCCACTCACACCAACACAGTTGTGACAAAGGGACGACCATGCCTCTTCCCCCTCAAGAGGATGAAAAGATTTGGCATGGGCCCTCAGATCCTCAAAAAATTCTAAAGTTTCACCATTGAGAGCATCTTGACTGGCTGCATCATCGCTTTCTATGGCAACTGCTTGGAATCCGACTGCAAGGCCAATTTTATTTAATTTATCAGACATTTTAAAATGTAGATGTTCCAAAGGCATGCATCAGCCGCTTATATGCAGCGTGTATGCATGGAGGCCTGGATATGCTAAACGTGTTTATGTTAATTAACGGTAAGTGAAAGAGACAGTCTTTTGCTTGACAATAACCGGCTGACAACCCCCAAGCCATAAGACTGCTAAACAAGACTGCTAAATAGCTAATCAAATCGCTACCCGGAGTACCTGCATTGACTCTTTTTCACCAACTCTCTTGCACTGACTCTATGGACACACATTGTACTCTACCTACACACTCAGACATCGCAACACGCACATAACACGTGCACACATGCATACTGACACCACACACACTCACTCTTACATTTGGACCCCAGGAAGATTAGCTAGCGTTACAGTGTTAGCTAATGGGGATCTTAATAAAAATTACAAAATTACCACATACGCTGCTGCTACTACCCCTACCTATATGTACATATCTACCTCAATTACCTCGTACCACTGCACATCTACTCAATACTGGTTCTCCCTGTATATAGCCATCTTACTTTTACTTATTATTGTTATTTGTTAGTCACTGTGTACGTTTTCTTCGTGTCACTACTTCTATTTAAAAATATATATATATTTAACTTAACTCTGCAATGTTGGAGAAGGACCCGTAAGTAAGTATTTCACTGTTAATCTACACCTGTTGTTTACGAAGCATGTGACAAATAAAATGTTGATTTAATTTATGTGCATGCATGTGCATGACTCCCTTGCACAGCAGCATCCACAAACTGGTCATTCACAAAGCAGTGGACTACTGACCTGCGAAGTGGCAGCAGGGTGCAATCACATAGCAGGGGGTTGTGGGCCAGGTTGATGACCTCCAGCCCAGTGAGAGGGCTCAGGTCAGGCAGCTCCTCCAGCTGGTTCCCCCCCAGAGACAGAGTGGTCAGCCCAGAGCCCAGCCCCGCCAGGGAGTCTCTGGACATCTATGGAGAGAATAGAAGCAACCACTCAGAAAGTGAATTCTTCATAGAAATTAATGGGCAGTTTTTCATTGATAACTTGAAATGGTATTGACCACAATTCTGCAGATAGAGATAATTTATCAACGCAAACCTGGCATCTCTTTATCTCTCCTACCTTCTCCAGACCCATGTCATCCATATACAGCCGCTTCAGGCTCTTGGACACAGGAAGGAACGCCTTTGGTCCGACCCAGCGAATGGAATTTCCAGAGAGGTAGAGCTCGGTCAAACTGGAGGCCTTGGACAGCCCGTCGGTAGGCACCTCAGCAAGCTGATTGGACCCCAGTTGAAGAGTATCTAGGTGGGCAGAGTTGAGAGCGCCGGGGGCTATAGTAGCTATGGTGTTATTGGTCAGGTAGAGTCCTCTCAGCTTGGGGACTGAGGAGAGCTGGCCTGCCCGCTCCAGCTTACCGATAGTGTTCCGCTCCAGGTGGAGCACAAGCAGGCTGGGCAGGGGGGCCAGGGCAGCTCCAGGGAACATGGCCAGCTGGTTCCCTTCCAGGTGGAGGTAGGTGAGCTCAGGGGCCCCAGTGAAAGTCTCTGAGCCCAGGGAGGTGAGGTCATTGTCAGACAGGTAGAGGTAGACCAGGCCCTTCATGCCCCGGAAGGCACCGTCTTCGATCTCACGGACCTTGCAGTGCTCCAGATGCAGAGAGACCACCTGGTCTGTGCCAGGGAAACTGTTGCTAGGTATGTAATGGAAGTGGTTGCTGCGCAGGTCCAGGAGCTGGGTATTAGAGGGGAAGCCGTAAGGGACTTTGGTGTGACCATGGTTCTCACATGTAGCATGCTGAGCCTTCACCTAAGCAGGGGACAGAGAGAGGGAGATGGGTTCAGAGGGACATTTCCAAACAAGAATTGGAGAGCAGTTTTTATATGGATGACTGAATTATCAGTCAGATTTTTCTCTTGAGTATGATGGCAAGTGTGCTGTCATGGCAGCAAGTTTGAACATCATTTGTGGCACAACATTGCACCATCCCTCAGCACCACATATACCATCTCAGTATTAACAACAACAGCAACTCACATCGCAGTCACAGTTATCCGGACACTTGCTCTTCTTCTTAGGCTTGGCTGTGGGCAGTGCACGCTCTCTGCTCTCCTCCTGCTCTTCAAACTCCTCCTTTATCATGTCCTCCCTGCTCCGGCAGCGCAGCTCCATAGGCCCCACTGCCTCCAGGGGCTCGTCAGAGAGGTGAGGGGGACCCGCGCAGACCCCCATCAACTTCACCTTCCCTTTCTTGGCCCACTCCTTCAGGGGCCTCAGGTAGCAGTTACAGTGGATGGGGTTTCCTGTTAGGTTGAGGCGGGCTAGCTCCATGGGGCCAGAGAGGGGCTCCAGGTAACGCAGCTGGTTGTGGCTGAGGTCCAGGTGGGAGAGGAGGGGGGCCTGGGACATGGCTGTGTTTGAGAGGTCCTGGAGGGACATGTGGTCCAGGTAGAGGTGGGTGAGCTTCGGCATGGAGACAGTATCCTCACCCAGGTAGGTCATGGGGTTGTAGCTCAGGTCCAGGCGGGTGATTTGAGCCAGTCTTAAATAAAGGAGAGAAAATGGGCAGAGCATAAAAAGGTCAAGTGTCATCAAGCTTAAATACTATTGGACCAGGACACCATTGCACAATAGTGTCAGACATCTGCACAGAAAATATAAGTTTCCCACCGGGTCATAGTCTGTGTGGGGAAGAACTGCAGCTCATTGTGGTCGAGGCTGAGGCGTGTGAGGGTGAAGAGGCCAGCGAAGGCCTCCATGGCCAGGTTGTTGAGGGAGTTGCGACTGAGACGCAGCCACTTGATGTTGTGCAGGCCCTGGAAGGCCATGTTGGGGATGTACACCAGCTGGTTATGTGTGAGGGACAGCATGTTGAGGAAGCCCAGCTGAGTGAAGGCCCCTGGCTGGATCTCCTCTACGCGGTTATGGTCCAACGTCAGCTGCTTTAGGGATGACAGGCCGTCAAAAGACTCCTGTTGGATGGGGAGAGTTAGGGAACAGGCATGATGCATGTGACATTAAACGGATAAGAAAAGTTGGTGGATGGGAGTATGGCCTTTGTGCAAGAAGTGACAGCTATGTGTACAACATAACTTGCACCTGAAAGGTACCATGTAGGTATCAATATTACTAGAAGATTCTACGTCAATCTGATCTGGTGCTTCCCTCACCAAAACGGACATTTATTTGTTTACCCCATGTCCCCGGTGACTGTGCCAGCCGCTACCTCACCTGGTAAAGGATCTCGATGTTGTTGTTGGCCAGGTTGAGGGAGACCAGGCGGCCCAGGGTGCGGAAGGCCCCCTCACGCACCGCCCTGATGTTACACCGCTGCAGGGTGAGGTGCGTGAGGTGCGGGATGTGCAGGAACGCATGGGTTGGCAGCACCTGGATGTCGTTTTGACTTAGGTCCAGTTTCACTGTAATCTGATGGAAAGGAAATAGGAATGAGAAATAGGAAAAGTAGGGGAGGTTTAAATATGGAAAAGGAAAAAAGAACATGTGTGGGTGGATGAATGAACAGCAAAATTACAGCACTGCATGCCATTAATTAACGTTTAAACCATATCAAATAACTTGTAAAACATCAATCATTGATAATTTTGATTCATTGGCATCTCACCTCATCTATGGTGGGGGGAACCTGAGTCAGATTCTTGCCGATACAGGCCATGGTGAGTTTGGAGTTGTCGCAGATGCAGAACCTTGGGCACTTTCCCGCTTGAGCTGGTAAAAGTATGACCAAGAGCATCAAAACCGCAACTAGCCACCTAGAGAGACAATCCGCAAAGGAACACATCTGTGGGGGTTTTGGGAAAAAGACATCAAACACAAACGGGATTTGACTGTAGGCCTAACGTAATGACAGTTATGCATATTACGCACGAACGCCTCTCAAAAGACTAATTCTCTCCCAAATTTTTAGTCTCACAACTTTGAATACATATTGTAAATACAGTGAACATAGTACAATAGACTACTTCTTATAGCGACAATGGAACAAAAATATTCAAAGACATGGAGAATCCCGTCTCCAACTTGGAAACCTTTACGCACGGATAGGCTCGCTCTCCGGACTCATAAAATCACTTTTCCAATGCCAGGAAGATTGTATGTATTTATTTAACGCATATTAAAGACTTAAAAGTTTAGTTATTGAATCTAAACATACGAATCTGGTTGTTATTCAGCAACATTCCATAACATTATCTATTTGATAAATATTGTAACTTTTTAGAATGTTCCTATTGTACATTTAAGATTATAAACGTACCTTTATGGTTGAATTTGTCAAATTTGACATCCAATGCTTTTAGTATGTAGCCTTCCCAAATAGCTTTATAAAGTTTCCTACTCATGGAAAAGTGTAGGTCTGTATATAATTGTTCCACTGTGGAGGAGCTGCGCGCAACGGAGAATATGAGCGCCAAGGGGTTTCACGTACATACTAGACTTCTACATTGCTAGAATGACTGAGCACTTGCAACAGTGAGGGTCTCACAAACACTGCTTTGATAAATTCTTTCGTCGTGACTCCCGGCCCCTGCGAAACCAAACCTCAAATGAACACCTTGGCAATACATTTTCTGACAGATTAGAGGTCGAAGGTAGCCAACTGTCCCACTGGGCATAGACGTCAATTCAATGCATATTCCAAGTTGGTTAAACAACATTGATTCAACCAGTGAAAATGAATTTAACGCCAAACCTGCCAGGGTTATTTATAAGTATGTAAATTACTCTATAAATGGACCGTTTTTTATGTGTAGCTTTTAAAACCAGAGTTCAATTAACAGTAGTCTGCTTCCACAACCTGGTCTCTGAGCATTTCTTATTATTCTGAATGTAAATCCGAGACACTCCATTTGGTATGATATGTTACACTTCGTGTGGTATGTATTAATTTGTGGATGTCATCACCAATTTCGTATGATATGTTATACAAATTACAATTATTATTATATGTTATGAATTTGCAAAACGTACAGATGTAACAAATTTGCCAAATGTATGATATGTTACGAATTCTAGATAGGTGGCTAACATTAGCTAGGCTAGGGTTTAAATTCAGGAGTTGGGTTAAAGGGTTAAGATCAGGGGAAGGGTTAGCTAAAATGGTTAATGTTCGGGGAAAGGTTAGTTTAAAGGGTAAGCTAACATTCTAAGTAGTTGCAAAGTAGTTACAAAGTAGCTAAAGAGTAGTAAGTAGTTGAAGTTGCTAATTAGCTAAGATTGTCCGCGATGAGATTCAAAACCCTTGGGTTGCAAGACGTTCGCGATATACGCCCACCCAACCACCCTACTTTCGTTTTAGTAACCATACCAAACGTTAACATATAATACTACGTTTAGTGTCCCGGATTTACATTTACTATGTTACGTCTGGCTACCAATCTAACTTCCAGTAAGCTACCCACTACCCTAAGGTCACTGGAGTGCAAACTCACTGACTAAAATATATTTTTTAAACACAGCAAGCTAATGGAAAACAAATCAATAAAATGAAAGTGAATGTGTATTTTCCTGTAGTTAAACTATACGTGGCAGTATCCCATGGCACCAAAAAAGCCCATTAAAAAAAAGTTCTGACAGGCTCACAAAGGGCTATTTTTCTATGCTTGAGAAGAGGCAGCCCACTGTCCCCAAGAATGGGTCTGGTGAAAGCATTGCTCTAACCTTCACTAGCTTAAAAAGTGTAGAGCAGCTTGCCATTGAATTGGTTAGTGCAATTAACAAAGATCAAAGTCTGATGTGGTGTACTCATTTAATATTAGAAATACTGTATGACTCGATTATGGATATGTAGTATATCTATTACTTTAGAATGAATACAAACAGTGTATTCATTCTAAAGCACATCCGAGGCCTAATCTCTTTCCCAGATGAAGTGGCAGGTCCCCATACAAGTGGATCAAGTACAACGGTCTGCTGCTTCCTTGAATAGTTGGCTTGCTCTATGCATTTTAGCCCCAACACATTCTCCCTTATCTGAGAATATTTCCAGTAAAAATTAAGGTCGAACAGAAGGCATTGTGTGCACCTTGCTCAGTATTAGCCACAGGAGCATTATACACTGAACAAAATTATAAACACAACATGTAAAGTGTTGGTCCCATGTTTCATGAGCTGTAATACAATATCCCAGAAATTTTCCATACTCACAAAAAGCATATTTCTCTCAAATTTTGTGCACAAATGTGTTTACATCCCTGTTAGTGATTATTTTATCCTTTGTCAAGATAATCTATCCACCTGACAAGTGTGGTAAATCAAGAAGCTGATTAAACAGCATGATCATTACACAATGACAATAAAAGACCACTCAAATGTGCAGTTTTGTCACACAACACAATGCCACAGATGTCTCAAGTTGAGGGAGCATGCAATTGGCATGCTGACTGTAGGAATGTCCACCAGAGCTGTTGCCAGAGTTTAATGTTAATTTCTCTAACATAAGCCACCTCCAACGTCATTTTAGAGAATTTGGCAGTATGTCCAACCAGCCTCCCAACCGCAACAACCACGCCAGCCCAGGACCTCCACATCCGGCTTCTTCACTTGCGGGATCATCAGGAAGGGCGGGAGGTGCTGAGGAGTATTTCTGTCTGTAATAAAGGCCTATTGTGCGGAAAAACTCATTCTGATTGGCAGGGCCTGGCTCCTAAGTGGGTGTGCCTATGCCCTCCCAGGCCCACCTATGGCTGCACCCCTGCCCAGTCATGTGAAATCCATAGATTAAGCCCTAATGTATTTATTTAAATTAACTGATTTCCTTATAAGAACTGTAACTAAGAAAAATATTTTAAATTGTTGCATGTTGCGTTTATATTTTTATTCAGTGTAGGTTTCAGAATTTGGGAGAAAGAAACTACACCCGGATCAAGTTCCTTCCCACTGTAAAAAGTAAATATGGTTGGACTAGATCCTTATTCAGGGTAGTGCTTGCTAAATTGTCAAATTGAAATGTTCCCAGGCCATTCAGTAGACACCCAAATAGTGTCTGTTGCAACAATTAAGAAATCAACACATTTATTCAGTTCTTCCCTTTTGATTCAAATCATAATCACATTTCCACAGCAGCCCATATCACACATTTATATTTTATATCCATTTTAACACTTTTTAAATATTTATTTTTTTAAATATAAAACCATTACTTATTGGGTAAAAATGGAGAGAGAACCTGTGTTTAAGATCACCTTTCAGTCCTTTCACTGTGGGTGAGGCAGGATACGACCTTCATCTCCCAAATGTTTGTGTGTAATATTTCAAATCGGTCCATCCATAAAATAATGTACGTCCATAAGATGATGGGCAAGGCTCCAGCTGTGAGTCTTCTGAGTTGACGAAATAGAGTGCAGTGCAACAGTTAAGTCCTTGTTGTGTGTGCTAAGGGCCCCCTTATGTCTGGGGGTGGGAATTGTTCTGTTCATAAGTCCATGAGAGTGTCTGTGTGGTCCAGTGTGACTCAGTTCTCAGGCCTGACCTGCTCCAGTGTGGACTTGAGGATGTTCCTGGCGCTGCTGCACGACTCCAGGGCCTGGATGTGTCTGAAAGTCACAAATATACAGTCACACACCTGCAATGATGGACAGTTTCACCTTTAATCTTTACTGTTTTTAAATCGCAGCAGCCTGACAACATAGGAACATGGGTACATTGTGCAATTTGGAGCACGTTGGCAATATCCTTGGGGAACTTTGTGCCAATGTAGTGTGTTAATCTGCAGTCGGAGATGGTACCTGAGAGCTACGCTGCCACCCATCACTCATGCCCTTACCGGGAAATGAAGGCCTCCAGCACAGCGATGTGGTCCTTGGGGAAGTAGTCCTGACGCACAACGTACTCCAGGGTCTGCAAATGACCAGGCACCACACGCACCGGCTTCACCTTGTCCTCACTCTGAATGAGAGAGAGAGGGGAGACACGAGGGCTCCAATAATACAAGGGAGAAGAAAAAACAGGAGTTTTTCTACAAATTCATAGAACGTGTGTGCATACCTTGAGGAGTCCCAGCATTACTAACAGCGATGATACAAAGTTGTAACCTTGGAAGGAGGGGCTGGCGAAGGCTTTCCTGAGAATTGCATCTGCAGAACAAAGAGGACATATACTTAACATGCGGTCATACAGATGAATGAAAAAGGTCGCATATCCATGGACACAGTCATCTGGCTCCATGTCTTCAGTAAGTACTCAGAAATAAGATAAGTGGCCCTTACCAATACTGTCTAGGACAGCACTCTTAACCTCTTCATCTTCCTCATTGTACACAGAGGATATTTTCAGGAAAGCCTCCGCTGTCTTACCAGCATCAGCCACATCTACCTGGAAAGAGAAGAACAAGGACAAAAGGTTAAACACGTCACCATCAACCTGTTTCAGCCTACTGACACACACTGTATGTCACCTCAGGTTTCCACTAAGTAGTTTGCTGTGTAAGGTATTCATGACAAGGTGTGTTAACCTGCTGTTCGAAGAGCAGGGCCCTCTTGGTGCCCAGTTTGAGCAGCTTGTCAGGGGAGGGGAAGCAGAGGAAGGAGGAGGCATCTGGGGGTCGGGGCACTGACGGAGGGGAGGAAACCTGATTCACACTGCTGTCCTCTTCTTCCTCATCATCCTCCTCATCGTCCTCCTCATCATCCTCCTCCTCTTCATCATCATCATCCTCCTCCTCCTCCTCCTCCTCTGGCTCCCCTTCATCATCGCTGCAGGTAGAGAAAGATTACACAAAAAGATTTTCTCATGGCGGCTTGTGATAAAAGACAGGATGGTTGAGGTCCAGTGTGGGTAAGTCTAAAAGTATAAACTAATGTAATATTTCAATCCCGTACCTGAGTGATCCCAGCAGGTCTCCCATGTTCAGGCCATCCATTACCTCTCTGAGAGCATCACAGCCCTCCTCCCCCAGGCAGTTACCTGACAGTACCAACACACACACACACAACAAAGTCACACATGAACTCCACAGATCCTACGAAAACAGCGATGTAACATTTTCAATCCAGTTTTCATGTGTTGTAAGTCAAGTGTGTATCCATCATGTACCATTTAGGTCCAGTTTCTCCAGTGTGGCTTTGCCCTCGACTGATTGTGCCACCAGCAGCGCAGCTTCTCCTGTGATCTCCCCGAATGACAGATTCAGCTCCTGACAAAAAGGTAAAAAAATATGGGTATGAGTTAGGTGCTGCCACAGCAGAGGGAAGTGTATGAACACACATTAATTAACAATCAAGTGCAGTAGATGTTCCTGCAGCCAAGGGTGGGACCAGTGCTACCCTGTACCTTGAGGATGGGAAGCCCCTCAGTGACTGCCTCTGCGATAGCTATAGCCCCCTCGGAACGCACCAGACAGTCTCCAAAGTTTATCACCTGGACACTGCGCAAATGTTTAAGAGCCTGAAGGGGGCACAAAACACGCAGTGTCAGTCATAGTATGGCAAGTGCATTTGAGTATTCATCAACTTCATGAGGGTTTCATTGTCATACGGCCTTCGTACACAAGGCAAACCACTACTGTACCTGTGCCATGGCGATAGCTCCTTTCTTGGTGAAGGTGTTGTCATTGAGGTTGAGGACACGGAGCTGGGGGTTGTGTTGCATGGCAGTGGCCAGAGCAGTCACCCCAGGGTGGTTGATCCCATTCTGGGGCACGTGCACCTCCTCCAGACTACCCATCAGCTGAGGTCATACAAAAGCATCAGACAGAGATAGCTATATAGACAGTATATGGCTTGTCACTGTCAGTACAGTTTAATCATTGACTCAGTGGCATTACGTTGGAGTGTTCGAGGAGCTTTTATCCATGCTGCTGCCAGTACTAATGCTAAAGAGCTCCATGTGAACCACTGTGGTGACTAACTGCATATACTCTACAAGTCCAGATTGTCATAAATTCTGATATGTTCAGCTCAGGAGCCAGTGTCTGTACCTGGAAGGCCTGGGCGAGGGCAGTGGCCCCATCGTTCTCCAGACGGTTTCTGCCTGCGATGAAGACCTTCAGCCCGAGGGGGGTGCCCTGCGCACTGGACTGCTTATAGCACTCTGTCAAAGCTGCAGCTAAGATCTGAGGAGACCACACATACAGAGCACAGTGAAAAAACTACTTTGGAAAAAGTTATAATTGTCATGATAGATATTAAATCATGATCATGATATTACTTCTCAAATGATAGCACTATTCAACCTTAACACAAGCTATATATTTCATATGACAAGTTAAATTAGCTTCAGATCTTCTCTTAAATTATACTGACTACATTACAACTAACAGGGGGCAACTTTATGTTGTTGAGTCTGCTCAATAACGCAATGCAGCTCCTATCAAACTGGAGACATTATGCCCACCTTGCCTCCACCAATGCCCATGCCGCAGTTGTTGAGCCTCAGTTCCTGCAGTGTGTGACAGGCAGTGCTCTTGAGCAACTTCTCGATGCCCTTCACCCCGTCTGGTCCAAATGCGTTGTCACTGAGGTCCAGCACGGTCAGTCTGGCGCCTGCTGTCATCAGGGCCGCACCCAGGGAGTTCTGAATAGGGGAGACGAAGGATGAGTTTACAATCCCAGACCATCTTTCATCTATCAAAGGGAGCAAGTATTTTTTTTATTAAGTCTCACCAGGGCTGGAGGAATCTCAGAACGCAGTCGCCCAGTAAACATGTCACTCCAGTAACAGTACTGAGGGAGAGAGAGGATTATATAAAGGGTTAGCTAAAGTATTGTCTAGCTAGCCATATATAACTGATATGAAAGCAAGATAGAACAGAGCCAACAGAGGGTACCTCATCAAAATCAACATATGAGATCATCCATCTTTCTCCGTGTGGCAGTCAGTGGAATACCTGTCCTCTGTACCACGAACAATGCAATCAAAACACACCTCATAATCACTCTGTGACTGGTACCTTAAATTCACTCTTTCTCTCCAGGGCTTTAGCGATGGCCTGTGCTGCCTCCACCCCATAAGTGTTCCCTTCCAGCCTGAGCGCTTGCAACCCCTTGAACTCCTCGATCTCTTTCACCATCTCTTCCACTGGAAAGGAGAAGACAGAGGGTAAGATTGAAGACACAGACCATGATTGTTTGAAGAACAATACATTGGGCTCCCGAGTGGCACAGTGGTCGGTCTAAGGCACTGCATCTCAGTGCAAGAGGAGTCACTACAGTCTCTGGTTCGAATCCAGGCTGTATCACATCCGGACGTGATTGGGAGTCCCATAGGACGGCGCACAATTGGCCCAGCGTCATCCGGGTTTGGCAGGGGTAGGCCTTCATTGTAAATATGATTTTTTTTCTTAACTGACTTGCCTAGTTTTTTTTTTTTTTAATACAACAAAAAAACATTTGGCATTGGACACCACCTTGTACTTGAACAACCTATTGGATGACAATTGGAGGAACATAAGCATAATGAGTAAATGGTTGGAATTCTTACCAGATTGTGCATTGTCGAATTTGCGTCCTTGGCCTTTATAACTCAACTCTCCCTCAGTTACCTGAGTTTTGGCCAGAGAGTCGGCCAACTGTGCAACAGCATCCGTCGCCATCAGGACACCTGAGGAACATACTAACTTATGAACAACAATATGCACAATTTACTTAAGCAACACATAATATATGATCAATTACCACCTAGTAGAGTGCCTGCTAAAGACCTAACGTTACCAAACACACATGCCGTTCGAAGTGATGTTAGAAACATTATTCATAGTTAGCTAGCTAGTTCATTTTAGCTAATATACTCAACGGGTGGAAAGTTGCTGTCTGTAAACGTTGCTAGCTTGCTATCATTGTGCTACTCTCTGGAAGAAGTGGAAACCCTTGCTAACTAATGTTAGCCAAGTAGCAAGATATGTTTATAGTGTCGTAACTATTTGATAACGAGTTATAAACACTTGGCGCACACACCATCTCATGCCAGGATAGTTGAGGCTAACCAGCTGGCTAACTAGCTTTAGTTAGTTAGCTAGCTAGCCTAGCAAGAGCAGGGCATGCCCTGGCACGGCCATCGACCAACTTGATCTGATAAATATGGCACCTCCCCTCGCGTGTGACCTTACTAACGTTTCCCTGAATACTTTTGCAAGTGAAAACGTCTCTGAAGTAGTATGAAACGTATTTCAATGCTTACAAAATGCAAATTTCTGCGTATAACTAGTTGTTTCCAGAACAGCGCTGTCTGTCCCACAAGCTGTCTCCCGCTCGGTTCTGACGTTTAAACACTTCGAGGACCATGGCTGACGCGAGACACATGGGACTTGTAGTTCCAGGCAGTTTCGTTGGCTCATCTTCTTCTATTACATCATGGCGGTCCGCAAACAAACGTTTAAATGCATGCCGCCACCTACTGTGCTGGAATGTACGATCAATCATGATCTGGCCAATTCTGTACTACAATGAAAAAATAATACAAAAACAATAAAAAATAAATCCCTACTAACTTCTACCACCCCCTCCCCCCAAAAAAACTCCCAAACCCCCTACCCCATTAAACTTGATCTATATCATGCTGAAACACTCCACCTTTAGGATTGTTCAGCATGTCAACAACCATTTCAACAGTAACATTTGTTACACCCAATATCTATTTTTCCATCTCCACAATGACCTTCAACCTTGCATTTCTGCTTTCCACAACCTGAGTAGCATTGATAACCTTACCAATAAAAGCTATGAAGTCTACTTTATTCATTATCAAAGGGTCCTTTGACACTGCACATTCATGCCAGGACCAGCAGAAACCCCACCCCCGACATTAGGTCCAGCCATGGAAGCTCCATCATTCCACACTGTAGCTCCACCAATCTGTCTTACAGACTCTGCATACGATGCATCATGACTACTTCTATGTCTCTGAGCCTCTCTAGCCTCTCTCTGCACCTGGCATCCACCAAATGCTGCGCTATGTTCCCCCAACAATTATAACACTTAACTTTCACATTGCTCCCACATTCACCGTAATCATGTTCCCCTCCACACTAGGCACATCTTTTCCTTCCTTTACATTGTACAACTACATGTCCCATTCTTTGGCATTTAAAACACCGCAATGGGGATGGGACAAATAACTCTGACATTTAAACTAAGGAATACTATCTGTACTTTTCCAGACAAAACCTTATCAAACCTCAGCAGCACTGATAAGCTTTCACTTCTGATAAACCTTTTGGCCTCAATCACTCCTTTCACATTTTCTTTAATATAATCTATGGACATAGATATTGGGACCCCAGTGATGACTCCCCTCAACCTAGCATAAGCACCTGGGACATGGCTTTTAATTTTAATCTCATTAAGCTTTTCTATTTTCAGAATCTTCTCTTGCTGTGCCTGGCTACCACAAAATATGAACAATCTACCATTTCCAATTAACCAAGCTAATTTGACTTCTTTCTCTACGGCATAAGTTAGTCGGATAGGGTGTAAATGAGGCCCTGTGGTCTCATCAAACACCATCACCACTTTCCACTCCAACACAAAGTTACTCTTGCTTCCTACCTTGGCCATCTTTATGCTTTCTTTACCAGATGCTCCACTGCTTTCTGTATCATGATCTATCTTCTTCCTATATCTTTCCACTACCGACCATTCCGTCCCTCTTCCTCCCGCTCCATACCATCAGAACGGTCATCCATATTGTTCGCATTCCGGCACAGCTGTTGCTTCACCAACCTTCTCTCCATTTCGTCTGCACTACTCGCTGCCATCACTCTCGACAATCAAAATAGCCTCTTTGGCTAATCTCATCTAAAGCTTTATTTTATGTCAAAAAGCAAACACACTTAAAAAAAAACAGTGATACTGAACAGTGTAGCTATATTTACGGCTTTATTTGATCAGTTCTCTGAGTTATCAGTGCTTGGGAGAACTCCAGTAGCCCAAAGTCCAACAGATGGTGATATTCAAGTCATAAACCACGTTTCCATCCACAGTTTTTATGTGAGTAAAGTCATACTTATAAAATAAAATCCAGAAAGCTACGATGAAAACAGGAAGTTTAAGTACAATTTTATAAATGCCAACAAATCATTTGTTCATTCGACATGGTGGGATCCTTTTGTGTCGGTAAAATTAATAATGCAAGAAATAGTGGTGGAAACCAGGGGAGGCTGGTAGGAGGAGCTATAGGAGGACAGACTGATTGTAATGGAAAAAATTGAAAAAACGGAACAGTCAAACGTGTGGTTTCCATACGTTTGATGTGTTTGATACCGTTCCATGAAATCCATTCCAGCCATTACAATGAGCCTGTCCTCCCATAGCTCATACCACCAGCCTCCTCTGGTGGAAACGCATTTATGGGCAAATATTGATATTGATATATACCTCTTTTATGTCCCGCCTACCATGTGGGGTGACTGGCAATAGTGTTGGCCAATCACCAGTCAGCACCACATTCATGTTCTGTGTAACTTTCATTTTGGGGCAGTTGACTTGACGTATGGCCACAGCATAAAACCCAGATTGTTCTGTGCTAAAGTTAGTCAGTCCTTAAATGCGTTTGTTGTTTGTGTAAACATCAGGGAAAGAAGAAGGTTTGTTAGGGTCTTTTCACCTACGTCCTCCACATTAGCTGTATAGTAAACGATTAGCTAGTTAGATTCACAGTGCTAGCCAGGTTAGCTAGTGTACTGAGGTGATTGAGCATTAGCTCACAATCAGTAAACATTTCAAACCACAACACTGGTGTCAGAAGTTATTTTTGTTTAAATTTGTGTTATTTTTGTGAGCCATCCAATCTTTCTGTGGACTTTCAGACATTTTTGTGTGTTTTTGAGCGTTCTCACTGATCGTGAAATTGCTAGCTAGCTTGTTAGCGAGCTAGATTCAGTTGCTGGATTTAGCTCTCCCCTCCCTCTCCGTGTGCTGTAAGCCAAATATTTTTTATAATCGTTATATCTGTGTGCAAGCCCTGAACTTGTTGCTACGGCAACCAAAAGGCAGCTAGAACTGTGAAAACAAGACCCTGAGCTGCAGAGGCACAGCCAGGCCTATTTTTGTTCAGATTATTATTTTTTCCTCTTCTGGATTTGTAATTTTTGTCATTTTATTTTCCACAAAATGGTATCTGAAGTTGAGCGCATCCCTGTTTGGCTTCCAGCATAGCTGGGGGAGAATATTGAGAGGATATGGGACCTGATAGAGAGGAGTTTGGACCAGTAAGAGAGGAGGGAAGTGCAGCAGCTACCCAGTCCTAACAGCAATGCCGGAGGAGAGGGGGAGAAGAGAAGTGCCAGTGCTGCCCCCGGGCAATGGTGTACCCAGCGATGGTGAGCCCTCCAGTGACGGTGACCAGCCCAGCAACAGTGACCCCAGCGATGGGGATCCCAGCGGCAGTGACTCAGCGATGGTGACCTCAGCAACAGTGACCAGACCAACGATGGTGACCCCAGCGGCGGTGATCCCAGCGGCGGTGATCCCAGCCGCGGTGACCCCAGTGATGGTGACCTCAGCGGCAGTGACCAGACCAACTATGGTGACCCTAGTAGCGGTGATCCCAGCAGCAGCAACTCCAGCATCCTGCAGCCCACTCTGAGGTCACTGCTTTCGACACCGGGCAAGGCCCCCACCATGCCTCGAATTTCCCGGCGGCATCGACGGCCATAGTGTGGCTGTAAAGCCCTTGTGTGGCTGTAATGCCCCCTAAAAAAAATCCATTCCTTTTGGCCATTGTGCCCTTGAGCTTGAAATAATATTTATAATTCCCTTCTTCCGGCTACCAATTTCCCTGCTCCAAAGCACCTCTCACTCACATGGCTTTCTCAAATATCTCAATTCTGACATTAACTCCAGAAGTTCTGACCTCTTGCACCCTCTATAACCACTGTGATTATTATTTGACCCTGCTGGTCTTCTATGAACTGTCACGAGAATTTTGCTATCTCAATGATTGAACTCAACTTTCAATCAAGCTTTGAATAATTCCCAGAGGTTGTAAAGCTCTGGTTAATAAAGAATTAGATTAAGTCCCAGACTGCAATAGATCAGTTTCTTTATTAAGTGAGCGCTCCAAAACACCCACTGCACAAAGCTTATATACATAGGTTCCTCCCTTATGGGGCCAATAGGAAAAAGACAAGTTTACATGGTTTCATAATCTGTCTCAGTCACGTTGGTTGTTTTACCCCATTCCGTGTTTCTGGCTATCTTGCACAGACAGACTTACTCCCCCTCCCCATAGCCCCTGCCCTTGCCGTTGGTTTCGACACTAGATGTTTCACAAATACACCTTTTAGGTTTTATTTTGTTTTCGCACACATGAGCTATAACCATAGTTTCAGGGTGGAGTATCTTAGTCACTTATAATTAATACATTCTCACACAAATTTCTCTATCATGAACGTTTGAACTTCAAGAACGATCTGGCCTTAATGGCCATGTACTCTTATAGTCTCCAACTGGCATAGCCAGGAGAGGACTGGCTCAGAGCCTGGTTCCTCTCTATGTTTCTTCCTAGGTTCATGCCTTTCTAGGGAGTTTTTCCTAGCCTCCGTGCCTCTACATCTGCATTGCTTGCTCAATGGGGTTTTAGGCTCTGTTTCTGTATAAGCACTTTGTGACAACTGCTGTTGTAAAAAGGGATATATAAATGCCCGTCACGTGCTCGGGTCTTTCTCGCAGGCATCACAGCTCCGAAGTAGACTACTAGTGAAGACAGACCAGAGAAGTGGACTCGAGTCACATGACTTGAACTTGAGTCTGACTCGAGTCACAAATTTGATGACTTGAGACTCAACTTGGAATAAAATAAAATAACTTGAGACTTGACTTTGACTTGGAGCCTCAAGACTCGGGACTCGACTTTGACTTGAGACTGGTAACTTGAAATTATCTGTAATGTTTTGTCACTCATTTTCAGTGGCAATTTTAGCATGTAAATCTTGGTGTGGGAAACTCAACAATTCTTTTAGAGGCATGCCAGCAAAGCCACTACACAGCACAACACAACACTAAACAATACATTAATTGCACTATAACAGTGACAAACGGTGCCCACAAACTTAGGGCCTACAAAAGTTGTCCCAACAGCAGAGTCCCAACAGCAGTCCCAACACCGATATGTTTTAGCTATAATTTCTCTTCATTATTTGTCTTCAAATGACAAATATTGAAAAGGATTTGCCAGTAGATTGTCGACTTGGTTCATGATGATGAAATTATACACAGGGACACTCAAAGTTAATCTTAAATGAATCATCCTTTATTAACAGAAGCTGGAGAGATCACAGTCAAACTTAGATGCATAAAGTGCCGGTCTGAAGTGAGCTCCACCGAGGCAGTCCCGTTAGTTCTCTTACGTATTGCTTACACAGACAAGTATTATTTGCATGATTCAGCTTATTCCTTATTCATAATTCATTCATTAAGGTTTGGTTCATGCATGTGACCGACCAATACTAGTTCATGCATGTGACCGACCAATACTGGTTCATGCATGTGACCGACCAATACTGGTTCATGCATGTGACCGACCAATACTGGTTCATGCATGTGACCGACCAATACTGGTTCATGCATGTGACAGACCAATTCTGGTTCATGCATGTGACAGACCAATACCTCACAAGGCTTCTTCTCTCAAAGCTGAGACCTTGAAACTGAGATATCCTTTCGTCCTCAAAACAAGGTTCTGGGCGTACTGCCAAATTGTAAATGCTGATAGTGAGGATTCGTTCAATCAGTCACTTGTATGAACACAAAAACTGGTTATTAGAAAAGCAAAAACATTGAACACAGAAATTGGTTATTAGAAAAGCAAAAACATAGAACACAGAAATTGGTTATTAGAAAAGTACAAACCTAAAATGTTCCATCACACATTATCAGTCCAATCAAAGTTACGGTAGATATAACGTGATTTGACGTACTTTTATCTGTGGCCAATGACCTTGAGCCTTCTTGGATGGGCACTTCTAATGCAACTCTACTGCAGCACCCAAGGGGCTTGAATTGTTGAGCTCTCCCCATAGATTTTGCGGTGACGTAGTGTCCCCATGAGTGACAGAACACTGAGCCAATCACGGCGCAACTAGAGAACATTACCAACCCCTACAATCCTGTATTTTGCGCTGGCTGCCCCAACCCCACAGAAAGCACTGAGCCATGCTGAAATACCTGCATTTTGGAGCTGCCTTACTCAAGAAGAGATAATGTTTGTATGCAGCTTAATTAACAAAAAAATATATATATATTTTATCATTGTTTGCAAACTGATATGTGACACATATTAATGGCAAAATAACATGCAAAACAGGCACACCCTCCAAAAAACAGTATTTTATTAAACTTTTGTTTTCCAAAACTTTCCCTTGAGAAATATAAAAAGAGGGAAAGGAAGTTGTGTTGGGGACAGAGTTGAGTTATTGACTAGACTGGTGGGGTCGGGCATGCAGGCGGCTCGGGCTGGTTGGGCGGTTTGGCTGAAAATGTATATAGGATGTCTTAATAAAGTCAGTCAAAAGTTAAGTCTTTGTACTTTACTTTAAGAGTTGTTCATTAGTTAGGCTATTGGTTAAAGCTGAAACACAATATTGATTATTTAATTATCATTGATCTAGTTCAGTCTTAACTTAAACTAACTATGCCAGTTCATCTTGTCAAGTCAACCAGTGTGTTTTTCCGTGCGCCTGCTTTTTCTTATCTCTCTTTTGCTAGTCCTCCCAGTTTTGACCATTGCCTGCCTTGACTCTGAACCCGCTTGCCTGACCATACTGCCTGCCCCGACCTCGAGCCTGCCTGCCACTCTGTACCTCGTGGACTCTAACCTTGTTCATGATATTTTGCCAGTCCACAACCATTTTCTTGCCTGCCCCTTGGATTATAATACATATCAGAGACTTGAACCATCTGCCTCCCGTGTCTGCATCTGGGTCTCGCCCTGTGATCTTAGGCTTGA
Organism: Hucho hucho; assembly: GCA_003317085.1. Taxonomy (NCBI): domain Eukaryota; kingdom Metazoa; phylum Chordata; class Actinopteri; order Salmoniformes; family Salmonidae; genus Hucho; species Hucho hucho. The sequence continues at coordinate 305,470 of QNTS01000659.1, forward strand.
AAAGGTTGGTGACCACTGTTCTAAATTGAGACGTCTAGAAGTGCCATGGGTCACATTAGATGCCCCCAAAAATGGGAGGACCCCCAGACCGCCAAGTTATATCCCCTCACTTCTAAAACCAAAGTTGCGCCTCTTACCGTAGTAGGCTTGATTTACCAACAACAACGAGACAGCCTACAGGGAGGTGGTGAGGGCTCTGGGAGTGTGGTGTCAGGAAAATAACCTCTCACTCAACGTCAACAAAACAAAGGAGATGATTGGGAAAGAGGTAAGTGTCACGCAGAGTGGAACAGGGGAACCCAAGAGCAGACTCAGACCATGAAACTGGGATGAAGTAACCAAGGTATTTATTGTAACACAGGGGAGATTGAGTGCAGGTCAGGGGAAGCTCGGGCGGGTTGCTGGAAACCATGTGCGGAGGCTGAGGCTGGAGCGAGAGGGGTTGAGACAGGGTAAGCAGGTCCGGAGGGGAATCCAAGGGAGAAGTAGAGTGGGGAATCCAGGACAGAGTAGTAGGTTGACGAGACGTGGGACTGGAGACAGGGACTAGAGCCAGAGCGGGCAGAACTGTAGCGGAGAGGAAAACAGCGTCAGGCAAGGAAAACAGGATCTGAATAGTAACAGTAACGGCTAGAGACGTAGACTGACTGAGCAGAGATTACGATCTGGCAGCGTGGAAGTGGCAGGGCTGAGTATTTGTAGAGGTCTTGATTATGGAACAGGCTGCAGCCGGTAGGGATCTGCTCTGACTCAGCACACCTGTCTCCACCCACACAATCATACACACAGAGAGAGGGAGAGGGAGAGAGTGCTGGGGGAGTGGCGGCAGGTCAAGGAGACACAGAATGAGCAGTAGAAAGCGTTACAAGAGCAGATGTGACAGTAAGGACATAGGAGCAGGGAAGGCAGCATGTGATTAATGAATCACAGTGCTACCCTAATATTCTCTCAGTTCATCACAATTACATAAATGTCTCTAGTGGTGTCTCCTAACCAGCCTTGGACTCCCGGTCGGCCCGAAGGTTATCTTAAGAGCGGGTGAGGTGGTGATGATGGGACTGGGTGTTGGCATCCTCTCTCACATCAAAACATACCTGCAGACGAGAGACAGACGGAGAGCATGTTTAAGCCTTGTATTTGGTTTTTTATTCTAACACTGTCACTGGAGAGAGGGATGAAGTGAAGGAGAGGATGTTATTGAGAAAATAAGGTAGTTAAAGAGTGTTCAACAGGAATCTGTATGTGTGGCCTCACCTGGTGTCTACACTCAGTGGCTGCAGAGTACCCTATGCTGAAAAACATGGACAGATACACGAGGACAAACAATATAGTGTAATGATAGAAATAATGATTGGCCATGGTTGGCCCTCTTGCCTATTCTTTGAAGGTGGAAGAAGCCACAGTTATACACCTAAGCCTGCTTACTGCACAACACAATCCATCAATCAGATTGATACATGAGTGTGTAGGTCAGGGTTGGACATTTTGGGGAATATTCAGAGGTGGAAACTTTCCGTGGGAATTAACGGGAATATATGCAAATTAATATTAATACCATTTAAACGTAGATGTTTTTTGCATTAGATATATTTACCATATCATACGGAGACAGAAACATAAACATTTTACCTTATAAGTAGACAAATTATTAAATACTTCCAATCGAAATAAAAAAATAACAAATTGAACTTAAATTAAATGAGTTGACTCTTCACATGGGATAATTTCACTGAACAACAAAAGAAAGGGAATATTCAATGATCATCACATCTCCCAAAAACGTTTTCAACATACATCTGTAAAATGAAACTAAAGCTTTGGTTGTCTTCCTCTCAGGCTTCCGTGTCTTCTCCCTGGACATCCTCAATATCCACCTCTTGAACATCAGACTCTGAGGCCTCATCTTCACTGTCACTTTCCAACCATGTTGAGGATGGCTCGTTGTCAGGCTCAAAAAGCTTCAAATTTGCCCGGATGGCCACCAATTTTTCAACCCTTGTATTGGTCAGTCTGTTGTGTGCTTTGGTGTGTGTGTTCCCAAACAAGGACCAGTTGCACTCTGAGGCGGCTGATGTTGGTGGGATTTGTAGGATGGTGGAGGCAACAGGGGAAAGAGATCTACGAAGTCCCTTTCACAAGGTGGCTGATGAGATATGTTTGCATGACTGCCATATTGCATCTACATCCCAAAGCCCTTGCTTGGAAGTGTACTTTGCCAGACTGCCAAGAACCTTGCCCTCATCCAGGCCAAGGTGGCGAGACACGGTAGTGATGACACCATAGGCCTTGTTGATCTTTGCACCAGACAGGATGCTCTTGCCAGCATACTTGGGGTCCAACATGTACGCTGCAGCGTGTATGGGCTTCAGGCAGAAGTCTTCACGCTTTTTGATGTATTTCAGAACTGCAGTTTCCTCTGCTTGGAGAAACAGTGAAGTGGGCAGGGCAGTACGGATTTCTTCTTTTACATCTGCAAGCAGAGTCTTAACATCCCTCAATCTGTGCAATGGCTACTGCTATAGGTTTCAGGAGTTTCAGGCTGCTTACCACTCTCTCCCAAAATACATCATCCAGGAGGATGATGGGGCTGCCAATATCGGCAGACTGTGATATGGCCATTTCTTGGAGAGACTCCATCCCCTCCAGGAGACTGTCAAACATGATGACAACACCAACCCAACGGATGTTGCTGGGCAGCTTCAATGTGGGGCTCTTATTCTTCTCACTTTGCTAACTTGATGACCCTTCACATACCTAACCATTTCCTTGGCTCTCTTGTAGAGTGTATCCATTGTTTCCAGTGCCATGATGTCCTTGAGGAGCATGTTCAATGCATGAGCAGCACAGCCAATGGGTGTGATGTGAGGGTAGGACTCCTCCACTTTAGACCAAGCAGCCTTCATGTTCACATCATTGTCTGTCACCAGTGCAAATACCTTCTGTGGTCCAAGGTCATTGATGACTGCCTTCAGCTCATCTGCAATGTAGAGACTGGTGTGTCTGTTGTCCCTTGTGTCTGTGCTCTTGTAGAATACTGGTTGAGGGGTGGAGATGATGTTGTTAATTATTCCTTGCCCACGAACATTCGACCACCCATCAGAGATGATTGCAATACAGTCTCGTTTCTCTATGATTTGCTTGACCTTCACTTGAACTCTGTTGAACTCTGCATCCAGCAAGAGTAAATAAAGCATGTCTGGTCGGAGAGGTGTATACTGGGCGAAGAACATTCTTCCAATACGCATAGCCTATGAGCATCAGAGGTGAACCAGTTGCATACCCAACTCGAGCAAGACATTCTTCAGCTTTTCTCTGACTACGTTCTTCCATTGAGTCAAAAGAACTTCTGATTCCAGGAGGACCATGAGCTGTTGCTATCGATAAGGTGTCTGATTTATCATTTTCAGAAGTTCTTTTGACTCAATGGAAGAACGTAGTCAGAGAAAAGCTTGAATAGAAGTAGAGGGACTTTTGTCAGAGGTTGCTTGTTGTGAGCGCTGAGGGAACTTTATGCACTTGGCCAGATGATTCTGCATCTTTGCAGCATTCTTCACATATGATTTCAAATCAAATTTTATTGGTCACATACACATTGTTAGCAGATGTTAATGCGAGTGTAGCGAAATGCTTGTGCTTCTAGTTCCGACAATGCAGTAATATCTAACAAGTAATCTTAACAAATTCACAACAACTACCTTATACACACAAAGGTAAAGGGATTAATAAGAATATGTACATATAACTATATGGATGAGCGATGGCCGTGCGGCATAGGCAAGATGCATATGAGATGAGTAATATAATATATAAACATTATTAAAGTGACTAGTGATACCTTTTATTAAGTCCATTTATTAAAGTGGCCAGAGATTTGAGTCTGTATGTTGGCAACAGCCACTCTATGTTAGTGATGGCTGTTTAACAGTCTGATGGCCTTGAGATAGAAGCTGTTTTTCAGTCTCTCGGTCCCAGCTTTGATGCACCTGTACTGACCTCGCCTTCTGGATGATAGCGGGGCGAACAGGCAGTGGCTCGGGTGGTTGTTGTCCTTTATGATCTTTTTGGCCTTCCTGTGACATCGGGTGCTGTAGGTGTCCTGGAGGGCAGGTAGTTTGCCCCCGGTGATGCTTTGTGCAGACCGCACTACCCTCTGGAGAGCCTTGCGGTTGTGGGCGGAGCAGTTGCCGTACCAGGCGGTGATACAGTCCGATAGGATGCTCTCGATTGTGCATCTATAAAAGTTTGTGAATGTTTTTGGTGACAAGCCACATTTCTTCAGCCTCCTGAGGTTGAAGAGGCGCTGTTGCGCCTTCTACACCACTCTGTGTGGGTGGACCATTTCAGTTTGTCTGTGATGTGTACGCCGAGGAACTTAAAACTTTATACCTTCTCCACTACTGTCCCGTCGATGTGGATGGGGGGATGCTCCCTCTGCTGTTTCCTGAAGTCCACCATCATCTCCTTTGTTTTATTGACGTTGAGTGAGAGGTTATTTTCCTGACACCACACTCCGAGGGCCCTCACCTCCTCCCTGTAGGCCGTCTCGTCTAATCAAGCCTAAGACTGTAGTGTCGTCTGCAAACTTGATGATTGAGTTGTAAGCGTGCATGGCCAAGCAGTCATGGGTGAACAGGGAGTACAGGAGAGGGCTGAGAACACACCCTTGTGGGGCCCCCGTGTTGAGGATCAGCGTGGTGGAGATGTTGTTTCCTACCCTCACCACCTGGGGGCGGCCCGTCAGAAAGTCCAGGACCCAGTTGCACAGGAACAATGGTTGCCATCTAACATAGAGATGCTGCTGCCAACATACAGACTCAAATCTCTGGCCCCTTCACAAATGTATTTAATAAAGGTATCACTAGTCACTTTAAATAATGCCACTTTAATAATGTCTACATATCCTACATGGGAAAGGGAGTACCTAGTCAGTTGTACAACTGAATGCCTTCAACTGAAATGTGTCTTCCGCATTTAACCCAACCCCCTGAATTAGAGAGGTGCGGGGGGCTGCCTTAATCGACATCCACGTCTTCGGCACCCGGGGAACAGTGGGTTAACTGCCTTGTTCAGGGGCAGAACAACAGATTTTTACCTTGTCAGCTCAGGGATTCGACCTTGCAACCTTCCGGTTACAAGTCCAACGCTCTAACCACTAGGCTTCCAGTTACAAGTCCAATGCCCTAACCACTAGGCTTCAAGGCAGGTACCTTGAAGAGGCGGCAGGTAGCATAGGTATATACTGTATTCTATACCATCTACTGCATCTTGCCTATGCCGCAAGGCCATCGCTCATCCACATACTTACATATTCTTATTCATCCCTTTACATTTGTGTGTATAAATTAGTCGTTGTGAATTTGTTAGATATTACTGCACTGTTGTAACTAGAAGAACAAGCATTTCGCTACACTCGCATTAACATCTGCTAACCATGTGTATGTGACCAATACAATTTGATTTGATTTGATCTTTGCTGGTATTGCGCTAGAAACGTAAAATGAGATGAATCGACTAAATATTGCCATCTGCCGGCCTTTGAGCTAGAACTGCAGAGAGAATCAACACAAAAAAGTGAAAGCTATCCTAGCTAGATAAATTTCTCAAATAAAATACATATGCAAACGTTTTAATTTCGCGTATAACTTATTACTTCCTCATGACATGTCTAAACAGGAAACATTTTATTCACAGCACACCTCACCCTACCATTGAAATAATCTCACTAGGACCTTGTGGCAGCCAAGCAACTCAAAAACAAGATAGGGAGGGAGTGGGTGTTCACTGTTCAGCTGAGGAATTGGAAGTGAAACTCACATGTAAATTGTCCGTGCAAAAAAATAACATTGCAAAGAATTGGACTGGGTGGCTGGTAGCTGTATAGCTCTAAGTGCCGAGATTTTCCTTTGTCCACAGCAGTAAACGTCGATTTATGTGTTTTATTACCAGGTGGGTTGTAAACTTCCTCGAATCAAGCCCAGCTAGCGTTAGCTAGCTAGCATGAAAAATAGTTAACAATGCCTCAAGTTATCTAGTTAACGTTAGATAAACAAAACAAATATTTGGCTAAACTGGACAAGTGTTATTTTCTCGTTGCTGTATACTTCGCACGAGCTCTTGAACCTAGTTTGTTTATTCTGGCTAGGTAACGTTAATTCGATAGTAGACGTCAACATGATGTTGATATGGGCCTTTCTCTTTTTAGTGTGCGGAGATGGACTTGGACCGTCAAAAGCGCCAGGAGGGCATACAGAACGCCCTGGGATTCATACAGTGAGAAATAAACATTTCCCTGCAATTCCCACAAGTTGTCAACTAAATTGTAGCCAGTTGCTCTTACTTGTCATTCATCCTATACCCACAAACGACCACACGGCACTAGTTCACTTGTATTGATAGGTTCTCTTTTCCTCTATGTCCTAGGTCTTCTTTGCCTTATCCAAAGCCTGAAGGCTATAAGGTAGGGATTAATGAATGCGATGACTGTCTTCTCTCTTGACCTTAGTCTAGGCATGTCTACACCCCCTATACTGTTCCAAAGAACATGTTGTGTGTTCACAGTCAGGCAGCTTGACCTTTGCAGAGATTTTCTCCAGTTCACATTTGGTCCATTATTCACATTTGGGGGAAAAAGTACCAAAGCCAGACATAATACTGATTAGACACGTCCGTGTCCTTTATGGCTTTTCCTGTGTGCTGTTGCACTCCCATGCCATAATCTTCTCCTCTTCCCTGAATGTCCCTCCAGGGATTTCTGACCCAGTTGGTGTGTAACCTGCTGGATGAGGGGAATGCAATGTTCAGGGAGGGTGAGTGGCAGCAGGCCATAAAGGAATTCAGTGAGGGTGTTAATGTGGTCCACTATGCCCAGGCTGAGTCTCTGGAAATCCCCTCAGCCCTGCTGGAGAGTCTGTATTTCAACAGGGCAGCAGCCTACCACAGCATGGTGAGTCAGAGTGGTGTGTCACCAGGATTATGCATATTTGATCCACAATATGGATGATTGAATGAGGTTCATGATTCTGTATACAAAAGGTATGAAGTCATCTCTTAAATCTAATATTTAATAGCAATTGTGTTGTAAGCAAATGTGCTGTACTGGACAAATATTGAACCAATGGTGAATACCCATTGCACTCTCTCTCTTTCAGTATTTCGTGTTGTTGCATGACATTGTTCAATTGCATCATGTGCAACATGTGTTTCAGCCTCATCATTGAACTGTTGCCATCATGCCAAAAGTCAGACACTTCCTCAACATCCCCTTGAAGTTACAGAGCCTGTATCATCTATCATTACCCCATTCTCATTAGCCTGTATTAACCACTGTATGGCCTTAGTCTTTCACTCTGGCAGAACCCACACGTTACCTGTCATCTCTTTCTCGCCATCTCTCTCAGGGGGAGTATGAGCAGGGTGTGCAGGACTGTGACAGTGCGTTGGCGCTGTGCAAAGACAGTAGCAAGGCACTCTACAGGAAGGCTCTATGCCTGCGGGAGCTGGGCCGTTTCAGAGAGGCCTACAACTGCAGCACGGGCTGCCTGCTCACTACGCCTAACGTGAGTAACAATGAATTACCCCTTCACATCAGAGGCTGTTTTCTTGGAGTAGAAAAGCATGCACACCTTTAAAAGGTTAAGTAGCATATTGTTTTTATCTATAAAATGTCTAGCACAACTAGCAACATTTATTTTTACCACTTGACATGTAATTTGGGATTCCTCAGGATGATCCGCTAGTGGAGAAGGAGTTTCATTTCATACAAGCGAATTTGTTTCCACATTTCCTTCTCCTCTCCTTCGATTACCTTTGATGTTTTTCAAAAGAATGTGAGAAGAAGATGCGGTGAGGGGGGAGACCTCACACCATACTTTTGCAGTATCATGTAGTTCAGAATAAGTGTTTGTGAAATTAATTTAATAAAAAGCTTATTTAAATGTCAATATTTTTTCTTCTCTTGCACTCTTCATAGGACAAACATGTGTATGAGTTGGCACAGGAGCTAGCTAACAAACTGGGCCTGAAGATACGCAAAGCCTACATTAGCACACAGGTGAGAATCTGTTTCCAAAGCAGAAGGTCTAGATTCAAACAGCATGGAAAATTACCTTCCATGATAAGTGGCTTGGATTCAATTGTTCTCAATCTGCCATTCTCTGATCAAATCTGCCATGAGCTGTTTATGCCCTTGTTTAAATCTCAATTTGGATTCATAACAATTTGAAGTAATTAAGTTTGACATTTTCTTTAGGTTGCCTCTATGGAGTTAATATTTGTTTCCTTTGCAGGAGTCGGCTACATCTGAGCAAAGTAATGGGAACACAGTTCCTTTTGCAGGAGAGGCAAGTACAACAACTTTCACCATAACACTTGAAGGTTACACTATGCAGAAATCGCTCCGCCATTTCCTGGTTGCTAAAACTAATAGTTTGCCTAATTATAAGGTAATTATAAGATAGAATAGTTGTACCATCTAATCCGCTATGAAATACATTTTCCATAACCAAAAATATATTTTCCAGCTGGTGTACAAAACTGAAACATAAGAATAGGAAGCATAAAAATAGAGCACATAGAAAAGATCTATCGCTTTTTAGACTTGCTTTCAAGTAGAATGATAGAAATGTGGTTATAGATCTGTGAATTTATTTGGGCTGCCCAAAAACATACATATTGCCACTTAAACTGGTTGAGATTTGGAATGTACTTTGGTTTACCTGTTGATTTATTGTCACTTGTCTTTCTCTTTTCACCTCAAGATGTATGGCAGTGGTCTGGATTCCTTAAGTGACATCTCATCAGGTAGTAATTCTCCTTACCGGAAATGTTGAATTACCTATCACATTGTAATGTAAAGACTATCAAAGAAGATTTGTCAAAAATAGCAATAACAATTGAATAACTTCTAGAAAATAAAACTCACCTATTCCCTCTCCCTGTCTTTCAGTTGGTTTCTCCTGCAAGCCTCTATCCGCCGCTATCCCAGTTAGTGATGAATCCTCTCCCTCTGGTCCTCTGGTCTACTCCAAACTTCTGGGTAGCCCTGTCCAAGGCCCTCGGGGGTTGCCCTTCTCTGTGCCTGAGTCAGAGCACCTGGGTGACAGTGAGCTGATGGGAGATTATCTAGACAGCCTGCTGGACTGTGTGAGTTTGTGTCTACTGGCCGACGTAGTATTCTGATTTAGCTTCCCTGAATCTGTCAATGCAACTTTTCATTCTCCCCCTCTCATTCTCATTCAGATTCCCCCTCAACGTGCCTTTCCCACCATCCTCCCCAGTTCAGCTTGTGTCCCCATCCAGCTCCCTTTTCCCTCACGCCTGCCTGCCCCCTCGCCCCGGCTCCCCCCAGCCTTCTTCAACTCAGCCATCAGCCAGCTCAACTCTCTGGACACCTTCCCAGGCATGGATGGGGGGGATGCCCTGGGTGTGCTTAACTCTTTAGATGGCCTTGATGCACTAGACTCTCTAGATCCTTTAAACAAACTGGACACCCTTTCAGGCCTTGGTGGTGGGGATGCCCTGGCTCCCACAACAGCACTCTATTCACTTGATGCCTTAGATGCCCTGGACAGTTTCTACCCACTTGGGGGCGCAATAGCAGCCAAACCAGTGGTGGTGGGGGGAGGGGGGCTGGACTCCCTCTCTGAGTTCAACCTGCCTGGTGAGTCGATTGAGGGTGTTAATGTCTTGTTAGCTTATAGCAATGTATACATGGTTCATTTTTCTATTAATATTTAACACCAAGAAAGTTAGGAACCTAATGTAGGTGTTATAATTGATATTTCTGTTTTTTGTTCTCAACTCTATCTTAAGGTGCAAGAATCTCCCACAATGTTCTCTCTGCAACACGTTCGCCCAAGAAGTCCAACCACACAGTAAGCCATTCATTTCTGTCAGCAGAATTTGTTGGACTCCCTCCCGTACATGGTGTACATTTAAATTAAAACATTTATTATGCAACGTTTGGTTCACAAACAACTTTGTCGTTGGATTTCACCTTTTCTAGCGTCATGCTAGATTTGCCTTGACATATTAACCTAAATGAATTTCTATTACCATTGGGATGTAGGTGGTAAAGAATGGCCAGGTCTCCTCCAAGCTCTCTCAGCTGACCAAGAACCCCCTAGCAGCCACTCATGACTTCATGCAGGCATGTGCTACGTGCTACAGCTGGATAGGTACAGTGGTGGGCATGATAAACTCCCTCTCAGTTTTCCCTACCCCAGTTTATTTGTTAATGTAATGTTTTTTTTTTTTATATGTACTTTTTCTCCCCAATTTGTAGTTAGTCTTGTCCCATCGCTGCAACTCCCGTACGGACTCAAGAGAGGCAAAGGTCGAGAGCCATGCGTCCTCCCAAACACGACCCCGCCAAGCCACGCTGCTTTTTGACACACTCGCTTAACCCGGAAGCCAGCCGCACCAATGTGTCGGAGGAAACACTGTACAGCTGGCGACCGAAGTCAGCATGCATGCGCCCGACCCGCCACAAGGAGTCGCTAGAGCGCAATGGGAAAAGGACATCCTGGCCGGCCAAACCCTCTCCTAACCCAGACGATGCTGGGCCAATTGTGCGCTGCCTCATGGGTCTCCCGGTTGCGGCCGGCTGCGACACAGCCTGGGATCGAACCCAAGTCTGTAGTGAAGCCTCTAGCACTGCGATGCAGTGCCTTAGTCTGCTGCGTCACTCGGGAGGCCCCCTACTTCTAACTAATAAGACTGACATTTTCAAGGCCATCATAGCACTGAGGTTCACCTCTCTATTTGTATCATTCTATGTCCCCCCTTAACTCCCCTTTCTCTCTCTGTCTCTCTCCCCCTCTTTACCCCTTTACCTGTGTATCCTTCTCTTCTCCCTCCCTTTCTGTCTCACTCAGGTCCAGGGGTCCTGGACTACCAGCACCAGGCAGAATTGGCCCACCGTTGTAAGCGGGACATTCTTCTGTGCAGGATCAGGGCTTCAGAGCACCCTGTCTGGAACAGGGTGCGACCCCGCCCCACGCACAATTTTACTGGGCCGTTTATGCTCTGCAAGGGTACGGGAAACAACAGTCACTGGTGTGGGAAAGGGGCTCTGTTTAGATGAAGATAATGTGTGTGTGTCATAGGTCAAATTACCCAGTCGTTTTAAATTGTGGAAAAAGGGTCCTAAAGATTAGCGTTGGTCTGAGTTTGTATGTGTTGTAATGTAAGTTCCTTCCCTGTGCAGAGGTGCTGGAGACTCAGAAGTGTAAGTACAGGGAGGGCTGTACGTTTGCCTTCTGCCAGGAGGAGGTAGATGTGTGGAGCCTAGAGAGGAAGGGAGCCCTGCCCAGAGAGCTGCTGTTTGACCCGCAGAGCAATGACAGGCCCACACTCAGCATCACATGCCTGCTGCAGCTCCACAACGGCATGTTCATGTACCTCTGTGAGGTAGGTCTCTCTCACACACACACACACACACGTGTGCCCTTACACAGACACACCTCCATATGTCCAAGCTTGACCAGTGAAGCATGGTAGAGAGCTGTGAGTCCCGACAGAGATCGTTGCAGAGTGGTCGTCATTTTTCATGCTGTGGGCGGGAGTGTGCAGTCAGACAGACAACTTTGGGATGAAAATATTTTTGTTGTCCCGCAGATTATTTGGAAACGGTCGTCTTTCTGCTTTGTATGCTTAAAAGCGCATGTTTTTCGCATTATTCACACACTCTGCTGCAACTTCAGTAGCCTACCTCTCCTCTCCTAGTTGGGAGTGAGAGTTCAAGTGGGCCTAGTATGTGTGGACTCATTGAAATAGAGTAGGCTGCCTACATGGGCGGAGAATAACGTGGCAGTTAACTTAAATATGATTAGAATGTAGCTTACTACAGTGTGTATAAATAATTATTGATAATGTAGAGAAGTGGAGGGCGCTCAACCAACGTACGATGAGGTGCAATAAAAATGGGATGGAAGAAATCAGTCCCGCACAGACCTCTAAAACATGCCGTTCAACCTTACTCATGCTCCTCCCTACTACTGGTCTCTGTTTACCTCAACTTTCCCCCTCATTCTCTCCCCCCTTTCTCTCTACTCAGGAGTGCTATGACAGTAAGCCCAGGATCATCAGTAAGCGCAGTAAGGAGGTGCCGTCCATCTGCTCCAACCTCTGCGCCCGACACCCATTCGACAAAAACAAGTGAGTCATGTTTGCTCCCCTCCCACACACACACACACACACACACACACACACCCTCACTCTTCCCCCCTCTGTGCCCTGCAGGTGCCTGGTGCATGCGGTGAGGTCCAGCAGCGTGCACTACACTAAGATCCGCCCGCTGTACACCCAGTGCCAGTTGGACGTGTGCCGCCATGCCCAGCGCTACGGCTGCCAGCGAGAGGACAGCTGCTCCTTTGCCCACTCCGTCATAGAGCTCAAGTGCTGGAGGCTGCAGCAAGACTCTGGTACAGTCAGATTGATGCCCACACACTCATGAACATTGTACTTGGTCTCAGACACAGAGACCATTATTTATTCCTGTCTAGTAAATATGAAAACATTTTAAAATGTAGTGGCCAGTCTACGTAAAACATCTTTATTTGTAAATGTTAGTTTCTATACTAAAAGTCAGGAAAATTTCAACAAAGTCCAGTAGGTGTCAGTAGACACTGCCATTCAATCTTGTCACAGTTGATAAACACTGTTTGTAAAACAGTTTGTAAATACGGTCTGTAAAAAGTGATGCCTAGGCTCGACTAGGCATCACTTTTCTGTGTATGTGCCTGTTCTATAGGCATCACTCATGAAGAAATTGTTCAGGAATCCAAGCGACACTGGCATAAACAGGAGCAGAACACTCACAAATCCAAGGTATAATATCCCTGCTATGCTACATCTCACAATCCGGTGAGGCAACGGCTCCTGTGTAGTTGGTCTGATTCTCTCTACCTTTTGCCTCTGTTTTTGTCCCTGTGACTTGTTGACTATAAGCCGGTGTACATGCCCTCACAATCTTCATCCTCAAGTGGTGGAGGTGGGGGAGGAGGAGGCTCTAGCTTGAACCTGAAGAGGAAGTTTGTCTGTGGACAGTGCTGGAAGGACGGGCTGGTCAGCGAGCCGGACAAAGCGCTTAAGTACTGTACAGCCAAGGCCAGGCACAGGTGAGGCTGCACCCTACCTAGCATCCCTAGCCAGATGGAGGCCAGTGCTTCACTGTAATATGCAACAATTCTATGTGACTGATCACTGTTATTCACTATTGTCTATCAAATGGCCAATGTATGTTAGATGTGTAGTCTGAGATATGTTTTATTTTTATAACAATAGAGAATGTTCATCTCGGGGACACAAACCAAGGTGTATGGAGCGTTTACAACGAAGCCCTATGTAATTTAGGATAGTATCTTTCTGAAAAGTCCACCATAACTCTCACATCTCTTCCTGTAGTTGGACGAAGGAGCGTCGGGTGCTGTTGGTGAAGTTCTTTGAGGGAAAGAAGTGGGTGATGGTGCGGACGTTGCCTTTTGCCAAGACCTACCCCCAGCAGTATGACGTGCGTGCTGCCCCCTGCTACTCCTCATGACCTACCTGCTAGAAATGATATGTGATAGACTCAACCAAGCATATTATCATTGTGTCTATTGAATTTTTATAATGAACTATTATGTTAGTGTGTGCTCATGGGTAACGGTATATATTGGTCAGTTGAATTTAATACTTAATCATTGACACTGTGCAAACTTGTTTCCACAAACATCCTTAGTCTGTGTGTAACGGCATAACGTGTCCCCCTCAGATATGTGCCCATGTTGTGAAGCAGAAGAAGTGCCACTACATTGGGAACTGTTTCTTTGCCCACAGTGAAGAGGAGAAGCAAGTATGGACTTATATGAAGAACAATGGCTGTAAGTTTACACTATATTTTCCTTATCCATTAAACCTTTTGTTCCACATTATCACCTTTGTTTACTTTGATCTATGAGCAGGATTGGTTCAGATGCCTATTATCCCCACCGGTACACATTAAATCAAATCAAATTTTATTGGTCACATACACATGGTTAGCAGATGTTAATGCGAGTGTAGCGAAATGCTTGCGCTTCTAGTTCCGACAATGCAGTAATATCTAACAAGTAATCGAACAAACTCACAACGACTCCCTTATATACACAAATGTAAAGGGATGAATATGTACATATAAATATACAGTGGGGCAAAAAAGTATTTAGTCAGCCACCAATTGTGCAAGTTCTCCAACTTAAAAAGATGAGAGAGGCCTGTAATTTTCATCATAGGTACACTTCAACTATGACAGACGAAATGAGAAAAAGAAATCCAGAAAATCACATTGTAGGATTTTTAATTTATTTATTTGCAAATTATGGTGGAAAATAAGTATTTGGTCAATAACAAAAGTTTATCTCAATACTTTGTTATATACCCTTTGTTGGCAATGACAGAGGTCAAACGTTTTCTGTAAGTCTTCACAAGGTTTTCACACACTGTTGCTGGTATTTTGGCCCATTCCTCCATGCAGATCTCCTCTAGAGCAGTGATGTTTTGGGGCTGTCGCTGGGCAACACGGACTTTCAACTCCCTCCAAAGATTTTCTATAGGGTTGAGATCTGGAGACTGGCTAGGCCACTCCAGGACCTTGAAATGCTTCTTACGAAGCCACTCCTTCGTTGCCCGGGCGGTGTGTTTGGGATCATTGTCATGCTGAAAGACCCAGCCACGTTTCATCTTCAATGCCCTTGCTGATGGAAGGAGGTTTTCACTCAAAATCTCACGATACATGGCCCCATTCATTCTTTCCTTTACACGGATCAGTCGTCCTGGTCCCTTTGCAGAAAAACAGCCCCAAAGCATGATGTTTCCACCCCCATGCTTCACAGTAGGTATGGTGTTCTTTGGATGCAACTCAGCATTCTTTGTCCTCCAAACACGACGAGTTGAGTTTTTACCAAAAAGTTCTATTTTGGTTTCATCTGACCATATGACATTCTCCCAATCCTCATCTGGATCATCCAAATGCTCTCTAGCAAACTTCAGACGGGCCTGAACATGTACTGGCTTAAGCAGGGGGACACGTCTGGCACTGCAGGATTTGAGTCCCTGGCGGCGTAGTGTGTTACTGATGGTAGGCTTTGTTACTTTGGTCCCAGCTCTCTGCAGGTCATTCACTAGGTCCCCCCGTGTGGTTCTGGGATTTTTGCTCACCGTTCTTGTGATCATTTTGACCCCACGGGGTGAGATCTTGCGTGGAGCCCCAGATCGAGGAAGATTATCAGTGGTCTTGTATGTCTTCCATTTCCTAATAATTGCTCCCACAGTTGATTTCTTCAAACCAAGCTGCTTACCTATTGCAGATTCAGTCTTCCCAACCTGGTGCAGGTCTACAATTTTGTTTCTGGTGTCCTTTGACAGCTCTTTGGTCTTGGCCATAGTGGAGTTTGGAGTGTGACTGTTTGAGGTTGTGGACAGGTGTCTTTTATACTGATAACAAGTTCAAACAGGTGCCATTAATACAGGTAACGAGTGGAGGACAGAGGAGCCTCTTAAAGAAGAAGTTACAGGTCTGTGAGAGCCAGAAATCTTGCTTGTTTGTATGTGACCAAATACTTATTTTCCACCATAATTTGCAAATAAATTCATTAAAAATCCTACAATGTGATTTTCTGGATTTTTTTTC
>QNTS01000659.1:321383-394050 GCA_003317085.1 Hucho hucho
GGGAGTGCTCCCTCTGCTGTTTCCTGAAGTCCACGATCATCTCCTTTGTTGACGTTGAGTGAGAGGTTATTTTCCTGACACCACACTCTGAGGACCTTCACCTCATCCATGTAGGCCGTCTCGTCGTTGTTGGTATTCAAGCCTACCACTGTAGTGTCGTCTGCAAACTTGATGATTGAGTTGGGAGCGTGCATGGCCACGCAGTCATGTGTGAACAGGGAGTACAGGAGAGGGCTGAGAACGCACCCTTGTGGGGCCCCAGTGTTGAGGATCAGTGGGGTGGAGATGTTGTTTCCTACCTTCACCACCTGGGGGAGGCCTGTCAAAGTCCAGGACCCAGTTGCACAGGGCGGGGTCTAGACCCAGGGTCTCGAGCTTAATGATGAGTTTGGAGGGTACTATGGTGTTAAATGCTGAGCTGTAGTCAATGAACAGCATTCTTACATAGGTATTCCTCTTGTCCAGATGGGATAGGGCAGTGTGATGGCGATTGCATCGTCAGTGGACCTACTGGGGCGGTAAGCAAATTGGAGTGGGTCTAGGGTGACAGGTAAGGTGGAGGTGATATGATCCTTGACTAGTCTCTCAAAGCACTTCATGATGACAGAAGTGAGTGCAACGGGCGATAGTCATTTAGTTCAGTTACCTTAGCTTTCTTGGGAACAGGAACAATGGTGGCCCTCTTGAAGCATGTGGGAACAGCAGACTGGGATAGGGATTGATTGAATATGTCCGTAAACACACCAGCCAGCTGGTCTGCGCATGCTCTGAGGACGCGGCTTGGGATGCTGGCAGCCTGGGCCGGCAGCCTTGCGAGGGTTAACATGTTTAAGTGTCTTACTCACGTTGGTCACGGAGAAGTAGAGCCCACAGGCTTTGGTAGCGGGCTGTGTCAGTGGCACTGTATTGTTCTCAAAGCGAGCAACGAAGTTGTTTAATTTGTATGGGAGCAAGACGTTGATGTTTGCGACTGGGCTGGTTTTCTTTTTGTAGTCCATGATTGACTGTAGACCCTGCCACATACGTCTCGTGTTTGAGCCGTTGAATTGCGACTCTACTTGTCTCTATACTGACGCTTTGCTTGTTTGATTGCCTTGCGGAGGGAATAGCTGCACTGTTTGTATTCGGTCATGTTTCCAGTAGCCTTGCCATTATTAAAAGCGGTGGTTCGCGCTTTCAGTTTTGTGCGAATGCTGCCATCAATCCACGGTTTCTGGTTAGTAAAGGTTTTAATAGTCACAGTGGGTACAACATCTCCGATGCACTTGCTAATAAACTCGCTCACAGAGTCAGCGTATACATCACTGTATACGCATTAGTATTGTTAATTACGTTCCTCTTTGAACCTGTTCCTGAAGTGAAGGATATGCAGCAGATGTACGACATGTGGCTTACAATGACGAATCAAAACCGTCCGCCGGATGACACCCTGATCACCCATCCCATAGAGGAGAAGCAAATTGTCATGCCAACTGACTATGCCGAGCCAATGGTGAGTAAAGGCACTTACTCACAGAACCTGTTTGTTGGATGTAGAACGCAAATAATACATTCACCTTTCTAATTTGTAAAAGCTATCAAGAAGGACTGCATTTTGATAGTGTGTGCATGCATTGTGTGCATATGTCAGTGTGTATGAATGCGTAACGTACTATGAGAACAGTTTTACTGTGCATGTGTATTCTAGAGCGGCTTCCACTGTCGTCTGTGTGGGAAGCATAGTAACAGTGAGCGCCAGTGGCAGCAGCACATCTCCTCAGAGAAACACAAGGACCGTGTATTCAGCTGCGAGGGAGAGGACGAGAGCCTCACCTGGACATACCGCTTCCCCGGACTCCGCCTCGCCCTTTGCCCCAGGTAACACTCGCCCAGGGGAGGGTCTCAAAACTGTAGTTCCTTTCTCATTACCTATCAAGAGATGCTCTGTATATGCACACAGAAAACACCTGGGATATGGCAGGGTTCACTTACCACACCCTTATCCTATTTGTTCCTATCAAATTTGATCGGTGCACAGTGATTGACGTATGCATAATATAGATCAATGTGATTGACAGGCTGGAGAGTGGCTGTCCCGAGGGGGTGAGCTGTGACTACGCCCACAGTGTTGAGGAGCTGGTGGAATGGCAGGAGAGGCGGGAATTCCTGCGGCAGAAGCTGGCCAAGGCCCGTGAAGACATGCTCATCATGCCAGACCAGTTTGACTTTGGGAAGTACAACTTTCTCCTGCAGGACTGAAGCCCCTGTCCCCTATGTGAGACACTTATACCTGTAAACAGACAGCAGTCGTCTGTTTTGTTGAAAACCCTGGGGGGTATTTTCTTAATTAGTTCGGTATTAGTTAACAGTTAATACAGTTTATACCTGCTGTTTGAGCTGGTTAGGACTGCAAGTGCCTTATTTGTCCGATATTTTCAAAAGGGCTTAACAAATGAGATCTTGGTCCCGAATTTGAGTGGGGGGGAAAAGTAATTTAGCACTGCCATTTAACAAAACAGTACTGACCAAATATCTCCATTAATAGTCTGTTTACTCTATGTATGTCTTATTGAGGGATATTAAGAAATCATTTATGCTTGCGTTCTGATGGGACTCTTTATATACCCCTCAAACTTTCACAACTGTTCTTCAAACCGATTTGCTGGAAGGCAAAAGCTATTCACTTTCACTTTGTTAATGTGTCTTATGCCAGTTAAAGCTGCAATGTGTAAGTTTTTGAGTGACCCGAGCAAATTCACATTGAAGTGTTAGTTAGAGCTGTCATTCTCATTGAAAGATATGTTCTATGTGCCCTATTTCTATGCTTAATGTTCTTAAATTTTATGTTTCATTCTTTTTCTTTTGTTTTTGTACACCAGCTTCAAACAGCTGAAAATACTATATTTTTTGTTTTTGGAAAGATATTTCACAACAATTTAGATGGTACAATGATTCTCTACATTGCTTGTTTTGTCACAAACTGAAATTAGGCAAAGTATTTGAATTTTAGCAACCAGGAAATGGTGAGTGATTTCTGCATATTGTATCTTTAAAGAATTTGCTGCTGCCATAGTAGACAGACAAATGTTACAGAATATGATCACAGTAATACAGGGGTACTGCAGGGTGTTCATGGAAATATACAAATTATTTTATTTCAATGTTTTTGTCAATATTGCTAGCAACAAGATTAAAATCATTTTAAATTAGACATACAATATAAAATAGTATAATATCTTATTTCTAATGATGTCAACTTTGCTTCTCAACTCCTAATATTGAGCAAATTACTCTCATTGGAGATAATTGCACTCACTGGACAGTGTTTCTCCTATATTCATTTAGCAGCGGTGAGCCACCGCTCCTAAATAGTTGGCACCGCTCCAAAAAATATGATTAAACATTTTTGGGCTGGTAAAACGTTTTCAGTGTAAACATAAACAACTAAACCAGATATAAAGTATGTAGAAAAGATATAATGGAGCTATATATTTTAAATAAGATCATTTAAGAACAACCACCAAAATAACTAGATAGTCAGGGAAAATCAAAAATTCAAAACATTTTATGGAATTAGATTTGAAATCACTCCAATGGCATAAGAACATGTCGTACGCCATGGCAAATTTGCTTTAAAACTGCAAATGTTCTGTGTGGTCCAGCGGCGCACGTATATGCCGGAGTTGGCGTGGGTTTGAAACCGGCCCACTGCCCTTAGGGTGAGTCAATCTTCCCTGTCTTTCACATCTCTTCAATAAAGCAAAAATTACGAAAGGAATGGGACTGCCACACTCCTTCAAAAATAAATTACTTCAACTTAATTTTCTCTCAGCCCGATGATAAAATATGTGGAATTGCAGGAAACTAGCTTTAAAACAGTAAAATGTTCTCTCCTCATGACAAACAAAAAAATACTACATTTGGCTCTGCGGCCAAGAGGAGGACCTCTACAATTAGTGGTCGGACTCTACCACGCCTACCGCTACTACTGGCTAAATAGATTGAGGATGCTAACTAAGGCCTTACCTGTGGGTATATAATTGACCTATAATTTAATATCCAATACAAGAGAGATTGGAAGTTCCTCAAATGTGCCTGTAGTAGTAGTTCCTATCTAGCGTATAGACTCACTCATGGTATGCTGAAGAAAAGATTATCTGCCCAGTAAATTTGAAGATGTGAATAAATGTGTCTTCACATATGAAGTCCTGCACATTAATGCATTATATCAATGTTGGCAAACAATAAGTAATAACATGGTAGTTAAACCTAGTAAAATAATCTTATTATATTTGTGTTGTTGGGTTCAGAGTATGCTTCTGGGTGTGTCATTCCTGTTTTGCAAGGGCGGTGGCCTAAAAGCTAAGACTGTAATTCTAAATAAGGAGAGGGAGAAGACATCATTCAGAGTTGTGCAGATGAGAGCATTTAGCCTGTAACCCTAGAAGCTGAAAGAGGCAGTGAAGCATACCTAGTCTCAGAGCATTTTGTCTTATTCTGTATGTAAATCAGAGACACGCCATTTAGTATGGTATGTTACAAATTCTAGCTAGGTGTCTAATGTTAGTTAGGCTCGGGTTAGAGTTTAGGAGGTAGGCTAAGTAGCTAAAAAGTAGTTCAGAAGTTGCTGAAGTTGTCCATGATGAGATTTGAACTCGCAACCTTTGGGTTGCTAGACATTCTTGTTATACCCCCACCAATCCACCTTACTTTACGCCCACCCATCTGTCTTATGTAACCATACCAAACATAACATACTAATTTGAGTGTCCCGGATATACATTTACTATGTTACGTCTAGTCTATGAGACCAGGCTGGGTAAGGGAGGGGGTAACATGCTCACTTTTTTGGGGGGGGGGGGGTTCTCTTGAAATATTTAAAAGTTCTGTATACATCACTGGTAATTGTGTTAGTTCATAAGCTTTGCACACAGGAAGTGTGTTTAATACCAGCTTAGCCAGTTTAGAGAGGTAATGGATACTCTCGGAATGAACCAAATGGAAGGTTTAAGTTTGAAATAATAGTATTTAGTAACAATGACAATTATTATGGCTATAAGATTTTGATTTACAACATTCTAAAATAATCTATAGAGTGGGAAGTGGTATGTTTCCTACTATGCAAACAAAGTCAGTGAGCTGGATCCTGTTGATTTGCCATAGGTCAGCTTTTTCCAAACTCTGAACGTTTTGGTTTTTGCCCTGACACAACACAGCTGATTAAAATTATCAAAGCTGGATGATTAGTTGATTATTTTAATCAGCTGTGTAGTGCTAGGGCAAAAACCAAAACGTGCACCTCTTGGGGTTCCGAGGACCAAGTTTGGGAAACTGTGCCATAGGTTTTGTCCTGGACTAAATAATTCTAATCGAGGAGTGAATCACATTGACCTTCATCACATCCATCTATGTCATTGAAGTGACTGCACCACAATATATCAGCCTATGTTGTTTGTCAATGACATTTTTTCATGCAGTTTAATCCTTGCTGGCTGGAAACAGTTCTTGAAACTGAATTGCCCCCTCTAAATGACCCCTTTATAAAAGTGCACCCTTTTCAAACACTATTCATACTGCTCTCCTGACCACACGCTATTTTATTGTAGCTGCCATACTGATTGAACAGATGGTTAGAGACTGCAGTGTTTGTGCATTTAATTTCCAACATCATGGTACCTGAGAGAACAAAAATTACTTTCATTTTGTTTGAGCTATTGACCAAATCTGACGTGTTAAGTAAAACTATTTTTGAGAGGTAATAGATCATAATCCTTTTTTTACTGTTATTGACAGTTATTTTGTTACTTATTGTAATTTATTACACAACTACTGACCAAGGTCTGTTATCTTATCAAATGACACTTATATATATATATATTGTGTAAAAATCTGTTGTGTTATAGTTAGTGTAGTCAATGAGGTTCAAGCTGAGGGTAAATGATTTCCACCTTCAGATCTTGTTCCTGATGTGCTGTTTAGTGTCCCGATTGCTTGCGAGTGCGTGGTGAGATGGGGGTTTCGTACCTTTTGTGGTCGAATACGCAAACCGGCTCCCAACTTGTAATTGGCTGATGGGTATGATTGACAGCCTATACAGCAAACCGAAACTGGATAAATTGAACGATTAGTATCATTGGTCTTTCAGGGTATGTTCTAAATTCATAATGCTAGTAGGCATGGCTACTGAACTCAACAACTTGCCCACACATTGCATCCTCGTGACGTGATTAGAAGTTTTTGCAAAGTGTTTATCAGACAAAGCAATTCAAGTTTTGTTCCTGAAGTCTTCACAGCCCTGATGGCGTTCCCATTCTCGTTTTCCATTGACAACGGTAATAGAAATCGGTGCGAATTTGTTATACCCTTGCTATTCTCTTCAACACATTTGTGACGGATAGAGACACATTTATCCAGATAGAGGGTAACTTCATGCCAGTGACGTTAAAACATTACTGTATGAATGTAGCTAACAGTCAAATTTCAATAGCGTCCTGCAACTTCCTTGTGTTGCTAACTAAATGGACTGATCATGTAATTGAAATATAAACTTTGCAGCATGTGCAACATCTTCAATTGCTTACACTTTAGTTACTGGCTGCCTGGGTTTGTTATCAAACTTGTCAATGTACTATTTCACAAAACAAACATTACATTTTCATGTCTTGACAAACTGCATTGGATGATTTGATACTGTAACACACTTGCTGCCAGCAAATATCACTTTGCATATTATGAAGTGATAAGAGGTTTCTTGTGAGACTGTAGTCAAGTGTCACTACATATTTTGTTACATTCGTTAATAAAGTAGAAATGTGTTATCTTGTTTTCTTAAAAGTTTAGGAATATTTGTCTATATGTCCATTTGACTGAACTGCCTTGTGGTCCCAAAAAATTACCACCCATGGTTATATACTGCCCTGTCGGGAACTAGAAGAACAAGCATTTCGCTACACCCGCAATCACATATGCTAAACACGTGTATGTGACCAATAAAATTGGATTTGATAACAGGAACTGGGATAAGAAACATGTTGGCCAGGCCAACTAAGGCGTCACAAGGATGGTAGGCATCTCTTCCACTTCCAGCATTATGCTGTTATTTTTGGCACCGCTGTGCTTAAGGGTGGCACAAATGTGTAGCCTAACAAAGCAGTGACAGGTTGGTTAGTCAGTGTAAATCACATGAGAGATTCCCATTACATAGGAATAGTACATAACTAACCCCTCTGCTAACAGGCCTTGTATATTCAGAATACTGCGTAGGCCGTAGAGCACTTATGCACACAGCGTGCCCTTGTTATGCGGAGAGGTATCCTCACAACTTGATGTAGTCCTAGTGTATGTTCACACACACTTCATCATACCCTCGTTTTTAATTTAGAACCCAAATCCAGTGCTGTTGCTTTTCTGTCTGACATGTTTTACTGAATTGTGATGGACACAGGCCATAGCCATTAAAATCAAATAAGTTTGACATGTGCACATGATCACTTGCAAGCTCTTCCTCAACAAAGCAGTATTCAATATCAAAGAAAATAGACAATCCAGAATAAAAGCTTTCATTCTTTCTCAGTGTATGGTGTTCAAAATGACATTAATTTGCATGCTCCCATGATAGAGTTCATATCAGACTTGCTTACATACCCACAAACAGTCTACACATCAGAGCTCTCACCCCAGACATCAGTGTTTTGTGCCACATGAATTTGGCATGGCATTGGTGATTCACAGTGACCATCTCGTAATCATTTTGCTGTCTGTGTTTTACAAAGAGCTTCCATAAATCGAATGGGGGAAAAAATCTAACAGCGAGTACCAGTGACACGCTCAATTCAGAAGTGGTCCGATGAAGCAAATTCTAAGCTACAGGAATGTTTTGTTAGCACAGACTGGAAAACAGTGCCTTCAGAAAGTATTCATACCCATTGTCTTATTCCACATTTAGTGTTACAGCCTGAATTCAAAATGGATTAAAGAAATAAATGTCTCACCCATCTACACACAATACCCCATAATGACAAAGTGAAAACATGTTTTTAGAATTGTTTGCAAATGTATTGATAATGAAATACAGAACTATCTCTTACATAAGTAATTACATGTTAGAATCACCTTTGACAGCAATTACAGCTGTACAGCTGTCTTTCTGGCTAAGTCTCTAAGAGCTTTGCACATCTGGGGCCTCATTTATCAATATTGCGTAGAAAATATTCTAAAATACTACTAACGAACGGAATTTAGAATGTTTGTACACGTTGAAAAAGTGTGATTTAACAAACAATCCTACTAGTGTCATACACCAGTAAGAGATAGCCAGTGCTTGTGCACGACCTTGGCTATTTGCATTTTGAAACCATATGGCCAAAATCATCCCAAAAATATCAAAGATTATACTGAGTTACAGTTCATATAAGGAAATCAGTCAATTGAAATAAATAAATTAGGCCCTATTCTATGGATTTCAAATGTCTGGGAATACAGATACGCATCTATGGGTCACAGATACCTTTAAAAAAAGGTAGGGGCGTGGGACCACCAGATCCTTGCGACATGGGGCCATGCATAATCATGCTGAAACATGAGGTGATGGTGGCGGATGAATGGCACGACAATGGGCCTAAGGATCTTGTCACGGTATCTCTGTGCATTCAAATTACCATCGATAAAATGCACTTGTGTTCATTGTCTGATAGCTTATGTCTGCCCATACCATAACCCCACCGCCACCATTGGGCACTTTGTTCACAACGTTGACATCAGAAAACTTGTCGCCACACGACGCCATACACGCTGTCTGCCATCTGCCCAGTACAGTTGAAATGAAGAGCACACTTATCCAGCGTTCCAGTGGCCATGGAAGGTGAGCATTTGCTCTCTTTTACGATACCAAACTGCAGTCAGGTCAACACCCTGGTGAGGACGACGAGCATGCAGATGAGCTGCCCTGAGACAGTATCTGACATTTTGTGCAGAAATTCTTCGGTTGTGCAAACTCACAGTTTCATCAGCTGTCCGGATGGCTGATCTCAGACGATCCCTCAGGTGAAGAAGCCGGATGTGAAGGTCCTGGGTTACACGTGGTGTGCGGTTGTGAAGCCGGTTTGACGCACTGCCAAATTTTCTAAAATGACATTGGCTTATGGTAGAGAAATTAACATTAAATTCTCTGGCAACTTCTCTGGTGGACATTCTTGCAGTCAGCATGCAAATTGAACGCTCCCTCAACTTGAGACATCTGTGGCATTGTGATGTGTGACAAAACTGCACATTTTAGAGTTGCCTTTTATTGTCCCCGGCACAAGGTGCACCTGTGTAATGATCATGCTGTTTAATGAGCTTATTGATATGCCATAGCTGTCAGGTGGATGGATTATCTTGGCAAAGGAGAAATGCTCACTTTATTTTTTTTGTTTTATTTAACTAGGCAAGTCAGTTAAGAACAAATTCTTATTTTCAATGACGGCCTAGGAACAGTGGGTTACCTGCCTTGTTCATTTTATCGAGCAGAATGACAGATGTTTACCTTGTCAGCTCGGGGATTCGATCTCGCAACCTTTCGGTTACTAGTCCATCGCTCTAACCACTAGGCTACCTGCCGCAGAGAAATGCCCACCAACAGGATTGCAAACAAATTTGTGCACAAAATTGGAAAGAAATAAGCTTTTTGTGCGTATGGAACATTTCTGGGATCTTTTATTTCAGCTCATTAAACATGGGACTAACACTTTACATTTTGCGTTAATATTTTTGTTCAGTATACAATGCCGTACCATGAAATACAACGGCGCAACCATAAAAAGCTACGGAAATAAGACTGAAGTAGAGCTGCTAGTGTCAGAGATTGAGTACAAAAAGGGTTTATTTGGCTCGCTCAGTTGGGGCTTGATCAGTAAAAATAAAAGCATACCGTGGCAAGAAAAAGTATGTGAACCTATTGGAATTACCTGGATTTCTGCATAAATTGGTAATCCAATTTGATTTGATCTGATCTTCATCTAAGTCACAACAATAGACAAACATAGTGTGCTTAAACTAATAACACACAAATTATTGTATTTTTCTTGTCCTTTATTGAATACATAATTTAAACATTCACAGTGTAGGTTGGAAAAAGTATGTGAACCCCTAGGCTAATGACTTCTCAAAAGCAAATTGGAGTCAGCTAACCTGGAGTCGAATCAATGAGACGAGATTGGAGATGTTAGTTAGAGCTGCCTTGCACTATAAAAAACACTCACAAAATTTGAGTTTGCTATTCACAAGAAGCATTGCCTGATGTGAACCATGCCTCGAACAAAAGAGATCTCAGAAAACCTAAGATTGGGTGATGCAACAGGACAACGACCCAAAACACAGAAGTAAATCAACAACAGAAAATACGCCTTCTGGAGTAGCCCAGTCAGAGTCCTGACCTCAACCCGATTGAGATGCTGTGGCATGACCTCAAGAGAGCAGTTCACACCAGACACCCCAAGAATATTGCTGAACTGAAAAAAGAGGAATGTAAAGAGGAATGGTCCAAAATTCCTCCTGACCGTTGTGCAGGTCTGATCCGCAACTACAGAAAATGTTTGGTTGAGGTTATTGCTGCCAAAGGAGGGTCAACCAGTTATTAAATCCAAGGGTTCACATACTTTTTCCAGATCAAATTTTATGACCAATTTATGCCACTGTAGCTACAAAGAGAGGACCATGAGGACAACTCAAGTTACTTTAGCAAATGCAAATATACTTTGAATGAGTAGGCAACACTCACCAATAAGCCATCCATCCTCAATAGCTCCCTCGTATAGGCCAACATTCCTGTTCTGCATAATGAACGAGTCATGCGTTCAGCTGTGTCTTTTCACATCACAAACAACTGTTGTTTCTCTTGCTTATTTGAGTTGTTCTTGCCATAATATGGGCTTGGTCTTTACCAAATAAGGCTATCTTCTGTATACCAACCCTAACTTGTCACAACACAAGTGATTGGCTCAAACGCATTAAGAAGGAAATAAATTCCACAACTGTACTTTTAACAACGCACACCTGTTAATTGAAATGCATTCCAGGTGACTACCTCATGAAGCTGGTTGAGAGAATACCAAGAGTGCGCAAAGCTGTCATCAAGGGTGGCTACTTTAAAGAATATAAAATATTTGTTTAACACTTTTTTGGTTACTACATGATTCCATATGTGTTATTTCGTAGTTTTGATTCCATATGTGTTATTTCGTAGTTTTGATGTCTTTACAATTAAAAAAATAGTAAAAATGAAGAAAAACACTTGAGTAGGTGTGCCCAAACTTTTGACTGGTACTGTGTATACTACCGTTCACAAATGTGGGGTCACTTAAAAATGTCCTTGTTTTTAAAAGAAAAGCACATTTTTTGTCCATTCAAAAAACATCAAATTGATCAGAAATACAGTGTAGACATTGTTAATGTTGTAAATGACTATTGTAGCTGGAAACGGCAGATTCTTTATGGAATATCTACATAGGCGTACAGAGGCCCATTATCAGCAACCATCACTCCTGTGTTCCAATGGCACGTTGTGTTAGCTAATCTAAGTTTATCATTTTAAAAGGCTAATTGATCATTAGAAAACCCTTTTGCAATTATGTTAGCACAGCTGAAAACTGTTGTCCTGATTAAAGAACCAATAAAACTGGCCTTCTTATGACTAGCTGAGTATCTGGAGCATCAGCATTTGTGGGTTCGATTACAGGCTAAAAATGGCCAGAAACAAATAACTTTCTTCTGAAACTCGTCAGTCTATTCTTGTTCTGAGAAATGAAAGCTATTCCATGCGAGAAATTGCCAAGAAATTGAAGATCTCGTACAACGCTCTGTAGTACTCCCTTCACAGAACAGTGCAAACTGGCTCTAACCAGAATAGAAAGAGGAGTGGGAGGCCCCGGTGCACAACTGAGCAAGAGGACAAGTACATTAGTGTCTAGATTGAGAAACAGACGCATCACAAGTCCTCAACTGGCAGCTTCATTAAATAGTACTCGCAAAACATCTCAATGTCAACAGTGAAGAGACGACTCCGGGATGCTGGCCTTCATTAATAAGTGCATCGACAATATCATCCTCACAGGGACCGTACATACATATCCCAACCAGAAGCCATGAATTACAGGCAACATCCACACTTAGCTAAAGGCTAGAGCTACCGCTTTGAAGGAGTGCGACACTAACCCAGACGCTGATAAGAAATCCTGCTTCACCCTCCGACAAGCCATCAAACTGGCAAAGCTGCTATACAGAATTAAGATCGAATCCTGCTACACCGGCACTGAAGCTTGTTGGATGTGGCAGGGCTTGCAAACTATCACGGATTACGAAGGGAAACTCAGCCACGAGCTGCCCAGCCACACAAGCCTTTCAGACGAGCTAAATGCCTTCTATGGTCGCTTCGAGGCAAGCAACACTAAACCATGCGTGAGAGCACCAGCTGTTCCCGGATGACTGTGATCATGCTATCCGTAGCCGATATAAGACCTTTTAAATAGGTTAACATTCACAAGGCCGCAGGGCCAAATGTATTACCATGACGTGTACTCAGAGCATGCACTGACTGGCTGGCAAATGTCTTCTGACATTTTCAAACTCTCCCTGACCCAGTCTGTAATACCTACATGTTTCAAGCAGAACCTTTGCCCAAGAACGCCAAGGTAACCTGTCTAAATGACTATTGCCCCATAGAACTCACATCTGTAGCCATGAAATGTTTTGAAAGGCTGGTCATGGCTTACATCAACACCCCTCAGGGTCCCTCAGGGGTACATGCTTAGTCCCCTCCTCTAGTTCAAGTTTTAATATCACGTGCACAAGTACAGTGCAATGCCTTTCTTGCCAGCTCTAAACCCAACAATGCAGTAATCAGTATCAATGTAGTACTAAAAATAACATAAGGTAGAACAAAAACACACAAGAAATATTAAATAGGAAGTAAGAAGCTATATACAGGGTCAGTTCCGATACAATATTTACAATGTGCAGGGATACTGGAGTGACAGAGGTAGATACAGTGCATTCGGAAAGTATTCAGAGCCCCTCAGTTTTTCCACATTTTGTTACGTTAGATCCTTATTCTAAAAATTATGAAATTATATTTTTTTCTCATCAATCTACACATAATACCCCATAATGCCATTTTTGCTAATATATTAAAAATAGAAAACAGAAATACCTTATTTACATAAGTATTCAGACCGTTTGCTCGCAATTGAGCTCAGGTGCATCCTGTTTCTATTGATCATCCTTGTTTCTACAACTTGATTTGAGTCCACCTGTGGTAAATTCAATTGATTGGACATGATTTGGAAAGGCACACACCTGTCTATATAAGGTCCCACAGTTGACAGTGCATGTCAGAGCAAAAACCAAGCCGTGAGGTCGAAGGAATTGTCCGTAGAGCTCCAGGACAGGATTGTGTTGAGGCACAGATCTGGGGAAGGGTACCAAAAAATGTCTGCAGCATTGAAGGTTCCCAAGAACACAGTGGCATCCATCATTCTTAAATGGAAGAAGTTTGGCTCCACCAAGACTCTTCCTAGAGCTGTCCTCCCCCGACCAAACTGAGCAATCGGGGGAGAAGGGCCTAGGTCAGTCAGGGAGGTGACCAAGAATCTGATGGTCACTCCAAAAGAGCTCCAGAGTTCCTCTGTAGAGATGGGATAACCTTCCAGAAGGACAACCATCTCTGCAGCACTCCACCAATCAGGCCTTTATGGTAGTGGGCAGACGGAAGCCACTCCTCAGTTAAAGGCACATGACAACCTGCTTGGAGTTTGCCAAGAGGCACGTAAAGGACTCTGAGACCATAAGAAACAAGAATCTCTGGTCTGATGAAACCAAGATTGAACTCTTTGGCCTTAATGCCAAGCGTCACATCTGGAGGAAACCAGGCACCGCTCATCACCTGGTCAATGCCATCCCTACGGTGAAGCATGGTGGTGGCAGCATCATGCTGTGGGGATGTTTTTTAGCGGCACGGACTGGGAGACTGGTCAGGATTGAGGGAAAGATGAACGGAGCTGAATGAAATCCAGCTCCAGAGCGAACAGGACCTCAGATTGGGTCGAAGGTTCACCTTCCAACAGAACAACGACCCTAAGCACACAGCCAAGACAACGCATGAGTGGCTTCGGGACAAGTCTCTAAATGTCCTTGAGTGGCCCAGCCAGAGCCCGGACTTGAACCCTATCAAACATCTCTGGAGAGACCTGAAAATAGCTGTGCAGCGATGCTCCCCATCCAACCTGACAGAGTTTGAGACGATCTGCAGAGAAGAATGGGAGACATTCCCCAAATACAGGTGTGCCAAGTTTGTTGCGTCATACCCAAGAAGACTCAAGGCTGTAATCGCTGCCAAAGGTGCTTCAACAAAGTACTGAGTAAAGGGTCTGAATACTTATGTAAATATGATATTTCAGTTTTTTCTTTCTAAAAACCTGTTTTTCTTTGTCATTACGGGTTATTGTGTGTAGATTGATGAGGGGAAAAAACAATTTAATCAATTTTAGAATATGGTTGTAACGTAACAAAATGTGGAAAAATAGATAAAATTGTCCAGTTTGAGTGTTTTTTGCAGCTTGTTCCAGGCGCTAGCTGAAGCGAACTGAAAAATGGAGCGACCCAGGGATGTGTGTGCTTCGGGGAACTTTAACAGAATGTGACTGTATGTTGTATGTGAAGGATGAGGGTTTCAGTAGGTATCTCAGATAGGGGGGAGTTATTTTACCTTAGCCTGCAGCTTGGATATGTGCTGAGAGAAGGACAGTGTACTGTCTAGCCATACTCACAAGCACTTGTATGAGGTGACTACCTCAAGCTCTAAACCCTCAGAGGTAGTAATCACACTAGTGGAGAAAGGGGGCATTCTTCTTACTGAACCACATCAAAACAAATCAATTGAAATTGTATTGGTCACATACACATGGTTAGCAGATGTTAATGCGAGTGTAGCTAAGTGCTTGTGCTTCTAGTTCCGACAGTGCAGTAATATCTAACAAGTAATCTAACAAATTCACAACGACTACCTTATACACACAAATGTAAAGGGATGAATAAGAATATGTACATATAAATATATGGATGAGTGATGGCCGTGCGGCATAGGCAAGTTGCAGTAGGTGGTATAGAATACAGTATATGCATATGAGATGAGTAATGTAGGATATGTAGACATTATTAAAGTGGCGTTATTTAAAGTGACTAATGATACCTTTATTAAATCCATTTATTACATTTATTAAAAAGTGCCAAGAGATTTGAGTCTGTATGTTGGCAGCAGCCACTCTATGTTAGTGATGCCTGTTTAACAGTCTGATGGCCTTGAGATAGAAGCTGTTTTTCAGTCTCTCGGTCCCAGCTTTGATGCACCTGTACGGACCTCACCTTCTGGATGATAGCGGGGCGAACAGGCAGTGGCTTGGGTGGTTGTTGTCCTTGATGATCTTTTTGGCCTTCCAGTGACATTGGGTGCTGTATGTGTCCTGGAGGGCAGGTAGTTTGCCCCCGGTGATGCGTTGTACAGATTGCACTACCCTCTGGAGAGCCTTACGGTTGTGGGGGGAGCAGTTGCCATACCAGGCGGTTATACAGCTCGACAGGATGCTCTCGATTATGCATCTGTAAAAGTTTGTGAATGTTTTTGGTAACAAGCCAAATTTCTTCAGCCTCCTGAGGTTGAAGAGGCGCTGTTGCTCCACTACTGTCCCGTCAATGTGGATAAGGGGCTGCTCCCTCTGCTGTTTCCTGAAGTTCACCATCATCTCCTTTGTTTTGTTGACGTTGAGTGAGAGGTTATTTTCCTGACACCCTACTCCGAGAGCCCTCACTTCCTCCCTGTAGGCCGTCTCGTCGTTGTTGGTAATCAAGCCTACCACTGTAGTGTCGTCTGCAAACTTGATTGAGTTGGAGGCGTGCTTGGCCACGCAGTCATGGGTGAACAGGGAGTACAGGAGAGGGCTGAGAACGCACCCTTGTGGGGCCCCAGTGTTGAGGATCAGCGGGGTGGAGATGTTGTTTCCTACCCTCACCACCTGGGGGAGGCCCGTCAGAAAGTCCAGGACCCAGTTGCACAGGGCGGGGTCGAGACCCAGGGTCTCGAGCTTAATGCCAAGTTTGGAGGGTACTATGGTGTTAAATGCTGAGCTGTAGTCGATGAACAGCATTCATACATAGGTATTCCTCTTGTCCAGATGGGTTAGGGCAGTGTGATTGTGATTGCATCGTCTGTGGACCTGTTGGGGCGGTAAGCAAATTGGAGTGGGTCTAGTGTGTCAGGAGGGGTGGAGGTGATATGATCCTTGACTAGTCTCTCAAAGCACTTTATGATGACAGAGGTGAGTGCTACGGGGCAATAGTTGTTTAGCTCAGTTACCTTAGCTTTCTTGGGAACAGGAACAATGGTGGCCCTCTTGAAGCATGTGGGAACAGCAGACTGGGATAAGGATTGATTGAATATGTCCATAAACACACCAGCCAGCTGGTCTGTGCATGCTCTGAGGATGCTGCTAGGGATGCCATCTGGGCCGGCGGCCTTGCGAGGGTTAACACATTTAAATGTTTTACTGGCCTATTAAGTATTGTTGTTACTATTTTTGGAATTACTGGTTTGCACTTTTTTTTAAAGGGCAGTGGTGGAATGTGTTCAGTACATAATGTTCCTGTCTGAACATCCTGCAACAACAAAAAACAGACTTATGTTGAAGCCCCATTTGGATGCGCGTCTGCCGCAGAAATGTGAGAATTTTAGTCTATTAGCATATCGGAAACCATTATCAATATAACAATTTTATTGATGTGGTGTAAGGTGAGGGGATATGACTCATATGTTATTAACACATCTCCAATCCAATGGTAGAACGGTTGCGCTGGGTGTAAATACATTAGAGGGACACGCCAGCTGTTCAGTATAGTGTGAAGTCGTCCTTCCTGGGCTACAGCCGCCCCCTGCTTTTGCACGTGCCATAACCACGCCCCTCAACAGCTTGTCTCTGCACGTGAAGGAGAGAAAAGAACACACGTGTTTTGTTTGGCCAAGAGTGTGGATACACATGTATCAATGTATCCTGTCATCAAGTCTTGCAGAGGAGAAACTGGATACAGTGCATCTTCATATAAAACGTAAGTAAGTATCCAACGTCGACAGGGATCCTCAACTAGATTCAGCCGCGGGCCAATTTTTTCTTGAGCGGGTGGTCGGTGGCGGACCATAATAAAATAAATGTAGGCTGCAAATTGACGGAAAGAAGCATAAACAATGGCGCTCGTTGTAAGAGTAGGGACGTCCACCCGGTGTCATGGCTAAATTCCTAAATTGGCCACATTCCATCATGGCCACCTAATCATCCCCCTCATTCTGCATATATCACTCCTCACCTGTCCAACTGATAGCTATGTGTGGTGAGAGTTCTGGTACAAAAACGGTCCCTGTGCATCACTGAGGTGGGTTTCACCCTATTATGTAAAGCGGTTTGAGTATCTCAGTTGGTAGAAAAGTGCTATATAAATCCAATCAATTATTATTCATTGTGTCTCTATGGGTGGGAATACTTGGGAACAGATGTCCAAAATTAAAATCACTTGGAGCTGATTTCCTGGTGTTTTTATCTCCAACAATGAAAACAAAAAATGTATTTCTTTTTTTCTCAGAAAACTTGGGGGACAAATAAAACCGCCGCCGGTTGGGGAAGCCTGGCCTACGATTTGATGTAGCCTAGTAGTTTACATTAAATGTCGCGAAGCATCCTTGTCCTCGTCTCCTACAGTTCCCAGGGTCAGTGAATGGCCACAGTCATACAGTTCTAGGTCTATCTGGTTTCGCTAAATGTAGCAACAATAGGAGTCAGGAGACACTATGTTGACATTCTGCACGCAATAAAATAAGTAATCTGCACGCAATGTACAGTTATTTCCGTACGAAGGATTGAAATGGAGTGTTCCTTCAGCCAATGAGCTCCCGGTGTGCTCTTCTGCTTCTGTTTTGACTGGCTCACCAGCGAGTTCAGCTACTTAATATTAAAATATACATATGTGACCAATCCGCGCCGAGTATTTTCTGAAGAGGCGTATAGCTCATGAATAAGAAAACAGCGCTCGCAGTAGGCTACGATCGACGGGATCCGGGGTGTTTGTTTTGACAAATTTTAATTCGTGGAACAGGTTTCAAAGCAACAGACTGAAACTCTGCTTTGACTTCATTTATCCACGGATATTGCTAACAGTGCCTGGGAAACTACACTCAAGGCGCCTCTGCAGCCTAGGTCGGATCCAGAGAAGTCGTTTCCTATTGTTTTGAAGAAGATTATGGACATTCCCCCACCTAATATTCTCGAAGGCGATGATGGTAAGACTAGCCTACTGGTGCCGTTTTGAATTAATTGAGAGATGCTTTCCAATGTACATTTTATTTAATGTGAGCTGCATAGATCTGATGTGATCGTTGACTTCGCGGACATGTTGACTGGTGTATGGAGACGTAGTAGTGCTTTTAATGAGCGGTTGTGTACCCTCAAACAACTGGACACTTTTTTAAAAAAAATCAGCTGTGTTTGATCACTATATATGACTAGTTCAATAGTTGTTCAAATGTGTCAAGTATAGAGCAGTACTGGGGAAGGAAACCCTTTGTACATTCTGAGTGCTGTGCCAGTTTCTCCTGAGGCACTGAACTGAGTGAGGGAGGAAAAAAGAACATAAAGTTCTCACACCTCCCTGCTTGTCCTAGAGCACTGCAGTCAAGCCAATTTTCACATACAATATGAGTACATCATTTTCTTTCATTTATAGGACAATTCATATTTTTTCAATATTTTTTTCATGTTCGTTTTTGTGTTTAGGGGCAAGTCCAGATTTCCCTTCCCCATTGTTTATGGGTTGACGAACCCCCCTTTCTTTCCCCTCATTCTGTCATTTCACCACTTATGTTTTTTCTACTTCTTTCCATGACATTGGACTTTTATCTTCCTTTATTTACCATCCTGTCTGTGTTCACATGGTCGTGCAACCTTCACCCATTATGTTCTTCACGGTTATCTCCACAGAAATAGAGAAGAAGAAGTTGTGCTCCACCGATAATGGCGAGGCAGGTGTTGGAGGGGCCAGTGGTGGGACTGGAGGTACAGGCAATGGAGGGGTGTCCGCCTCCCTTACCCCTGCCATCTGGGAGAAGACCATCCCCTATGATGGGGAGACCTTCCACTTGGAGTACATGGACCTGGATGAGTTCCTGCAGGAGAATGGCATCCCAGTCACCCTAGAGGAGGAGCTGCAGAAGAGCCTGGCCCAGGAGGAAACCAAGGGGACAAGACCCCCTTTCACCACCTCTGACACAGAGACTGCCACACTCACCTTAGAGCCAGCTGAACAAGAGAAGGTAGAAGAAGCTGGGGATGATGAAGATGCTGTGTCTGGGTTTGAAGCAGCGGAGGTTGACGTGTCTAAAAATAGAAAAGGTACATTGTTGGGGCAATTGTTAAAAGACACGGTACCACTGTAAAAAAATCTACCTTTGAACTCAACATGCACATATACTGACACTGTAATAGACGCTTGCAACATGCTGACACTAGATACTCCCGTATTTTATTCAAATGTCAAATAGACTTAACCGACGCACTCGACACCTTGCCTCCAGCACACACATGGACACATGTACTTGTGAAACCTGAGCTCTACAGCATTAACAAATAGCAGTATTCATATAGTGCTGACCTTAGTATGTCTTAAGGAAAAAATCTAGCAAACAGTTGTGAATTTTCTATTAACTATAGCCTTCAAGATTATAAAAACATACTTAACAGCCACCAAAATAAATAAAAATATACTCACTGACTTTGTCTC
The DNA here is from genome assembly GCA_003317085.1 of Hucho hucho. Lineage (NCBI taxonomy): Eukaryota > Metazoa > Chordata > Actinopteri > Salmoniformes > Salmonidae > Hucho > Hucho hucho. The sequence goes on from QNTS01000659.1 coordinate 341,208, forward strand.
CCTCTAGAGGGGAAGTATGCAGACCGACTCACACCCACTCCCATTGACCCGGAGGACATTGAGGTGGACATCAACTTCCAGCCGGACCCCACAGACCTGGTGCTGTCCAGCGTGCCTGGGGGTGAGCTGTTCAACCCACGCAAACACAAGTTCTCTGACGAGGACCTCAAACCACAGCCCATGATCAAGAAGGCCAAAAAGGTCTTTGTGCCCACTGAGCAGAAGGTAAGATGACCGGTGAATATTTGTTTCAGGGAGGTGATGAATGATGGAACTGGTTGTTCTGTAGTAGGATAATGAGAATGTAGCCACTGCAATTGGGCACCAAATAATCATTGGTTGATGAAGATTGTAGTATCACTATGTTACACCAGCAAAATTAATGAGCGAGTATTAAGCCATGAAATAAGGGGGCTTGTCTGGGATTAGGGATGTTTTCACAACACTGATTCTATTATTTTGTATTAAAATCCTCTGTCTCCCACAGGACGATAAATACTGGTCGAGGAGGAAGAAGAACAACGTGGCAGCCAAACGTTCACGTGACGCCCGGCGGCTGAAGGAGAACCAGATCACAGTGCGCGCTTCGTTTCTGGAGAGGGAAAATGCGGCATTGCGGCAACAAGTGGCTGAGTTGAGAAAGGACTGTGGTCGCTGCAAGAACATAATGTCCCGATATGAAGCCAAATACGGACCATTGTAAGGGACAAACTTTATCTTTCAAGAAAAGAACCGAAAAAGAAAAACGCCCCCCAAAACGCAGACACAAGGAGAATCTGAATTGCACTGCTTTCATGGTGAACACAGGTCACTGCGTCAAGTTCTAGATCCTTTCCAACACGACAGTGGAGGCATGGATACACACGGTCAGTGAGCCAGGCAGCAACATGGAGAGAGGTGGACACGAAAGGTTGTGGAGAGCGACTGGCTCTTACACATACAGGGACTCAATTACAGACATAACATGTATATTGTCTACTGCTAGTCAGGTCTTATCACTGGCCAGAGAAGTCAGAGAAAGCTGCTGGAGAAAAGCAGACTTGTGAAAAGAACACACATTTATACAGTGTATTATTGGGTTGTTTTGTGGACCAAAGCATGAACATCATCAGTGATGAGTAGTGAATATTGAAAGTTGTCCCCCTGCCCTCCTCTTCCCACTGTTTGCAGTAACTGACTGTCTCCTCTGTTTCAAGTACTCATGCAGAGGCTCTGAAGATGGACATGTGAACTCTTGATTTATTCATAATGGGGTAGGGGAGAAAACCATGAATGACAGAACGGACATATTGATGGTTGCACCGCCGTGATCGTACACAGAGGAAATAATTGATATTGGTCAGAGAAAGGGCGTGATAGTGGTGTTGTCCGGTCACAGCTCTTCTATGTCTGTCTTTGCTAGAGAGAACTCTTTATACATAGTCTTCTCCCTGCACGACATAGATTGTGTTACCCTGTTTTGCACTCAACCCTTCCAAAGCAACACCTTGTGGGTGAAGTTAAGATATAGGGGTGGGCGGGTACTTTTTTCCTATTACGACATGACCCACACATTTTAAGCAATTGTTTATACAAAAACCAACTCTGCTTCTGATATCTTTCTCTGGTGGAAGGGTATTTGCTATGTATGTTGGTTTATTTCATTGCACACTGCAAGTAGAGGGCACTGTCTATTTGTGCCTCCTGTAGTTTTTCTGGGATTGAGAGTCGGTTATTCTGTCAATACCTGTGACTTTTTATCTAAATTTACTGCTATTCCTTATGTTTGTTGAATAGCTATTATGATCAATGCTGTATTTATTCTAACAATGCATCTATTGATTGTTGTGCAACAATCTGTCAGATTATATTTCTTTAGAGGAAAAAAAATAATGAACTAATGACTAAGCAGGGATCTCAATGGACAAACTGTTTTTGATGTATTATTTTTTTAAACAGGTTTTCAACCAGAATCGTACAGGAATATTTGTTTTTTCTAAAGACAATTTCCTATTTACCTCATCCAACACTTCCATTGTTTAATTCTCGTATCTTATTGGATACCAATAATTTTGAAGGGTTGGGGTGCCTATGACAATGTTGACAGGTATTGTGAACACAAGAAAGGCGGTTTTGGTTAGATAAAAAATGATAGGTCAAGGTACAGAGTCGACGCAGAGTTTGTCAAAGTGGCTGCCTCAATTGTTGCAAATACTACATAGCAGACTATTAGGTAAAGGGACTCAATCTCTTAAGTATCTGATGAATTTGTGTTCCTGGGCCGATCTTCATTATGATGCACATTAGAATCATACATGTGGCAATAATATTAATTTTACTCTGCTTTGTTTCTGGTGTGTTTCTGTAAAATAACTATGATAGACAAAATGTTGAAATGGCGCAAAGTCATGTGTGCTTCCAATTAAGTTTCCCAGTAATCCTGCTGCACGAAAATGTGTTAATGGTGTAATGTTTGCACATGTTTTACACTAAGTATATGTACTTATGTCTGTAAATTAAAGGATCAAAACACATATTTACTGAATTTGCTTCAATGGAAGGCATTACATTGCACTGACATTCTTATCTTGTCTGCTTAGGCAAATAGTTGTTTAAACAGTGATTTTAAGCTTGGTGCAGAATCTTGTCAGATCAAAGACCAACATTGAGGTATGATAGTCATTATAGTATGATATGAAGTTAAAGCTGGATCAAAGCCAGTTTGTATGTAGAAATGAAACTCAAGTTGTCCCAAACTAAGTTCATTTTCTTTGTAGAAATTCCTCTTCAATCTACAATCTACATGACAAAGCAAAAACAGGTTTTTAGAAATGTTTGCAAATGTATAAAAAATGTAATAAGTATTCAGACCCTTAGTACTGTGTTGAAGCACCTTCGCAGCAATTACAGCCTCATGTCTTCTTGGGTATGACACTACACACCTGCATTTGGGGAGTTAATCCAATTCTTCTCTGCCAGGTTGGATGGGGGAGCACCACTGGACAGCTATTTTCAGGTCTCTCCAGAGATGTTCGATTGGGTTCAAGTCCGGGCTCTGGCTGGGCCACTCAAGGACATACAGAAATTTGTCCCGCTGCCACTCCTGCGTTGTCTTAAAGGAGGATAATCTAGTCAGTTGTACAACTGAATGCCTTCAACTGAAATGTGTCTTCCGCATTTAACCCAACCTTTCTGAATCAGAGAGGTGCGGGGAGCTGCCTTAATCGACATCCATGTCTTCAGCGCCCGGCGAACAGTGGGTTAACTGACTTGCTCAGGGGCAGAACAACATATTTTTACCTTGTTAGCTCAGGGATTCGATCCAGCAACCTTTCTGTTACTGGCCCAACGCTCTAACCACTAGGCTACCGGCCACCCCATATACAAAGGGTACCGGCACCGAGTCAATGTGCGGGGGTACAGGTTAGTTAAGGTAATTTGTACATGTACAGTTGAAGTCGGAAGTTTACATACACCTTAGCCAAATACATTTAAACTCAGTTTTTCACAATTCCTGATATTCAATCATAGTAAAAAATCCCTGTCTTAGGTCAGTTAGGATCACCACTTTATTTTAAGAATGTGAAATGTTAGAATAATAGTAGAGAATTATTTATTTCAGTTTTATTTCTTTCATCACATTCCCAGAGGGTCAGAAGTTTACATACACTCAATTAGTATTTGGTAGCATTGCCTTTAAATTGTTTAACTTGGGTCAAACGTTTCCCACAATAAGTTAGGTGAATTTTTGGCCCATTCCTCCTGACAGAGCTGGTGTCACTTAATCAGGTTTGAGGGCCTCCTTGCTTGCACACGCTTTTTCAGTTCTGCCCACAAATTTTCTATAGGATTGAGCTCATGGCTTTGTGATGGCCACTCCAATACCTTGACTTTGTTGTCCTTAAGCCATTTTGCCACAACTTACTTGGGTATGCTTGCGGTCATTGTCCATTTGGAAGACCTATTTGCGACCAAGCTTTAACTTCCTGACTGATGTCCTGAGATGTTGCTTCAATATATCCACATAGTTTTCCTTCCTCATGATGCCATCTATTTTGTGAAGTAAACCAGTCCCTCCTGCAGCAAAGCAACCCCACAACATGATGCTGCCACCCCCGTGCTTCATGGTTGGGATGGTGTTCTTCGGCTTGCAAGCCGCTCCCTTTTTACTCCAAACATAATGATGGTCAATATGGCCAAACAGTTCTATTTTTGTTTCATCAGACCAGAGGACATTTCTCCAAAAAGTACGATCTTTGTCCCCATGTGCAGTTGCAAACCGTAGTCTGGCTTTTTTATGGCGGTTTTGGAGCAGTGGCTTCTTCCTCGCTGAGCGGCCTTTCAGGTTATGTCGATATAGGACTCATTTTACTGTGGATATAGATACTTTTGTACCTGTTTCCTACAGCATCTTCACAGGGTCCTTTGCTGTTGTTCTGGGATTGATTTGCACATTCGCACCAAAGTACGTTCATCTCTAGGAGACAGAACGTCAAATCAAATCAAATCAAATTTTATTTGTCACATTTGGTTAGCAGATGTTAATGCGAGTGTAGCGAAATGCTTGTGCTTCTAGTTCCGACCATGCAGTAGTATCTAACAAGTAATCTAACAAATTCACAACAACTACCTTATACACACAAGACCGGTATGATGGCTGCGTGGTCCCATAGTGTTTATACTTGCGTACCATTGTTTTGTACAGATGAACGTGGTACCTTCAGGCGTTTGGACTTGTGGAGGTCTACAATTTATTTTCTGAGGTCTTGGCTGATTTCTTTTGATTTTCCCATGATGTCAAGCAAAGAGGCACTGAGTTTGAAGGTAGGCCTTGAAATACATCCACAGGTACACCTCCAATGGATTCAAATGATGTCAATTAGCCTATCAGAAGCTTCTAAAGCCATGACATCATTTTCTGGAATTTTACAAACTGTTTAAAGGCACAGTCAACTTAGTGTATGTAAACGTCTGACCCACTGGAATTGTGATACAGTGAATTATAAGTGAAATAATCTGTCTGTAAACAATTGTTGGAAAAATGACTTGTGTCATGCACAAAGTAGATGTCCTAACCGACTTGCCAAAACTATAGTTTGTTAACAAGAAAGTTTTTGAGTGGTTGAAAAACAAGTTTCAATGACTCCAACCTAAGTGTATGTAATCTTCTGACTTCAACTGTAGGGAGAAGTGACTATAATAAACAGCGTAGCAGCAGTATAAAAAACAAATGTAGGGGTGGGGGTTGTCAATGTAAATAGTCCGGTGGCCATTTGATTAATTGTTCAGCAGTCTTATGGATAGGGGGTAGTAGCTGTTAAGGAGCCTGTTGGTCCTATACTTGGTGCTCCGGTACCGCTTGCCGTGCGGTAGCAGAGAAAACAGTCTATGACTTGGGTGACTGGGATCTTTGAACATTTTGGCTGTGTGCTTAAGGTCGTTGTCCTGTTGGAAGGTGAACCTTCGCCCCAGTCTGAGGTCCTGAGCGCTCTGGAGCAGGTTTTCTCAAGGATCTCTCTGTACTTTGCTCCGTTCATTTTTCCCTCGATCCTGACTAGTCTCTCAGTCCCCGATGCTGAAAAACATCCCCACAGCATGATGCTGCCACCACCATGCTTCACCGTGGGAATGGTGCCAGCTTTCCTCCAGACGTGACGCTTGGCATTCAGGCCAAAAAGTTCAATCTTGGTTTCATCAGACCAGAGAATCAGGTTCTCATGGTCTGAGAGTCCTTTAGTGCCTTTTGGCAAACTCCAAGCAGGCTTTCATGTGCCTTTTACTGAGGAGTGGCTTCCATCTGGCCACTATCAAAAAGGCCTGATTGGTGGAGTGCTGCAGAGATGGTTCTCCCATCTCCACAGAGGAACTCTGTAGCTCTGTCAGTGTGCCCATTGGGTACTTGGTCACCTCCCTGATCAAGGCCCTTCTTCCCTGATTGCTCAGTTTGGCTGGGCGGCCAGCTCCTGAAAGAGTCTTGGTGGTTCCAAACTTCTTCCATTTAAGAATGATGGAGGCCACTGTGTTCTTGGGGACCTTCAATGCTGCAGACATTTTTTGGTACCCTTCCAACGATCTGTGCCTCGACACAATCCTGTCTCGGAGCTCTACGGACAATTCCTTCAACCTCATGGCTTGGTTTTTGCTCTGACATGCACTGTCAACTGTGGGACCTTATATAGACAGGTGTGTGCCTTTCCAAGTCATGTCCAATTCAATTGAACTGATACTGATAATCTATTATTGAGAATTGTATTGGATTCACCGTTTGTCTCCTAGAGGTCTGAACCAAGAGTTTAATATCAGACCATTTCTTACATGAATATGTCACTTTGATTTGTTTTGTCTTCCAGGTCACCTACTTGGTCATTTTGTAAATATATATTATTTTCTGGAACAAGTACATGTATCCATCTTCTTGTTATTAAATTATTAGAGATAGACAAATTGTATTTGCACCCACCATGCATCATGTCCGCAACGGTCATGTGAGGTGAAATGTGCATATTTTGGGATGTGAGCACTCAGTTTGTTTGTTTTACCTGACGAAGATCCGTTTTGGATCAAAATGTTGTCAGTAAAGCAGTGAATTGGGAGCTTTAACAGTGTGCGGTCCTTCTTGTTCTATACTAGTATTCTTTATTAGCCCAGCATCTATGTTTTTAAGGATGTGCGTATGACTACAAACTTTTCAATCAATTGAATTTACCACAGGTGACTCCAATCAAGTTATAGAAACATCTCAAGGATGATCAATGGAAACAGGATGCACCTGAGCTCAATTTTGAGTCCCATAGCAAAAATGTGATATTTCAGTTTTTAATTTTAAATACCTTTTCGCTTTGACGTTATGGGGTATCGTGTGTAGACTGATGAGGATATATATATTTTTTAATCAATTTTAGAATAAAGCTGTAATGTAACAAAATGTGGAAAAAGGGAAGGGGTTTGAATACTTTCCGAATGCACTCTATATACATAAGTATGTGGACACCCCTTCAAATTAGGGGATTTGGCTATTTCAGCCACACCCGTTGCTGACAGGTGTATAAAACCGAGCATGCAGCCATGCAATCTCCATAGACAAACATTGGCAGTAGAATGGCCTTACTGAAGAGCTCAGTGACTTTCAACGTGGCACCGTGAATAGGATGCCACCTTCCCAACAAGTCAGTTTGTCAAATTTCTTCTCTGCTAGATGATCTGCCCTGGTCAACTGTAACTGCTGTTATTGTGAAGTGGAAACGTCTAGAAGCAACAACGGCTCAGCCGTGAAGTGGTAGGCCACACAAGCTCACAGAACGGGACCGCAGAGTGCTGTAGCGCTTGCAAATCGTCTGTCCTTGGTTGCAACACTCACTACAGAGTTCCAAACTTCCTCTGGAAGCAACGTCAGCACAATAACTGTTCGTCGGGAGCTTCATTAAGTAGGTTTCCATGGCCGAGCAGCTACACACAAGCCTAAGATCACCATGCGTCAGCTGATGTGGTAAAGCTCCATGCCATTGGACTCTGGAGCAGGGGAAACGTGTTCTCTGGAGTGATGAATCATGCTTCACCATCTGGCAGTCAGACGGACGAATCTGGATTTGGCGGATGCTAGGAGAACGCTACCTGCCCCAATGCATAGTGCCAATTGTAAAGTTTGGTGGAGGAGTAATGGTCTGGGGCTGTTTTTCATGGTTCGGGCTAGGCCCCTTAGTTCCAGTGAAGGGAAATCTTAACGCTACAGCATTCAATTACATTCTAGATGATTCTGTGCTTCCAACTTTTTGTCAAAAGTTTGGTTAAGGCCCTTTCCTGTTTCAGCATGACAATGTCCCTGCACACAAAGCGAGGTCCATACAGAAATGGTTTGTCGAGATCGATGTGGAAGAACTTGACTGGCCTGCACAGAGCCCTGACCTCAATCCCATCGAACACCTTTGGGATGAATTGGAACGCAGACTGCAAGCCAGTCCTAATTGCCCAACATCAGTGTCGACCTCACACTTGGGCAGTCACAAGGTTACAAATGATTCCTTTTATTTTAGTTTGAAACATCTTGTAAAATACTAAATATTTATTTTGAAATTAACTGGACATTAGCTTTTTGTGATGTCAGATGTTTGTTTTTGGTTCCTCATGTTTCAGGATAATGAAGTCTTCTCAATGAGGTGGTGGGGACTGAATTATTCCTTTTTACATGGTTCATGAATACAATTACAGTTACTTCCTACCAGATTTGCATAGAAATCCATTATAAAAGATACCAACTCCAGGCTGAAACAGTCCTTCACAATTTCAACAGCCAAGGTCATCCTAAAAGAACAGCCTCTTTGTACGTAGCAAACTGTCAAAAAAAATTATAACTGTCTCTTTAAACAGCTATAACACTCCTGATAGGATAAACATTACTTTGAGGACATTTCAAACTTTGCCTGTCAAGTGCATTTTTTCCCCTTCTCTTTTAAATTAAGATGCATTTCCTGTATGTACCCATGTATGGGACACGTATCATACATATTAATGAAGTGGAATTCAATGAAAGGTGAGCCCTTGCCTTGACCTTGCCTGAACAATCGACCAACAGCAGTGATTTTGACCAACGCTGACAGGATGCACATTGTAATGCTGGGAGACAAACAGGGAGCACATCACTCTTCTTGGCTCATGCACACAAACACATGCGCTGTCTATCACACACGCACATAGACACACGCACACATAGACACAAAAAAACAGAGATTTGAGGTCCTCTGTTTCTGCTCTGCCTATCCCCCTACCTCATCTTCATTAGTATTCCAATGGAGTATGAGATGTTGCGTAATGATCACATCCACACACAGGGGCGCAACGTTGCATAAAAACAGCCTCAAAGACAAAGGGGGGAATAGAGGAGAGGAGTGGTGAGGAATGAGAGGGGAAATGCAATGGGATAGAGAGCAGAAAGGCTAAGGGGAAAAATAGGGATTTGGTGAGAGAACAGAGCAGAGATAAAGGGAAGATGAGAGGGTGATGGAGGAGGGGAATGAGATGTGGTGAGTGGGAGGTGAAGAGATAAAGAAGGGAGCCAAGGAGTAGCTGACCAAGCATGTTAATGCCAAACATCGACACACCATAGCAGAGCCCAGTGGAGTCACAACAGGGAGTCATGCAAACATCTGACAGATATACTAACACAGTCAAAATAATGCACTGGCCATATTTCGAGGTGATGAAATTAGGTAATATTTGTCTGGGGTCTAAGTAGAAGAGTTTGTGAGATGAGCTATTTGAGATTTTCATATCTGGGTTGAATTATTAATCAGACTTCAATTTGTTTACATCAATATTAGAACGTATTGCAATGCTATGAAATACATGTTTATTTTCTACCTTGCGAGGGCTTTTTATACCACAGGGGAACATAAATGCTAGAATAATTAATGATCACAAGTAGGCAATCAAACACTATTCTGAATCATTTTGCAATAATAATTTTGCCAGGATTTGTCACATTTGACAAACTGAAACAGACAAAAATGACAAGAGAATTGTATTATTTTCCATGCTTATTTTTGCAATTGTTTTATTACAAACTTAAAAAAGAATCTGATACAATAAGAAACTGCAGTAGTAAGTCCCCATTCCCATAGGGAGCACAGAAAACAGGTCAATGCATTTCAGTAGTGAAAGGTTCATATACATCTACAGGGTGTACAGATCAGATACAAAATAGGAAAATGATAACAAAATACTGGCAAAAAAGAAAGTACTATATTAATATATCTTACTTTTTCAATATCCATTTATTCTTAAATGTTAAATAGAAAATACTTATTTATTACAACAAAATATTCCAAAGTGCTAAATAACATACACACGTAGATAAATAAGCAAAAGACAGAATACAAAACTGTTTTCCCTCACTTTGATTCAATCCTGGTGGTAGAACAGCCTGCTTTTAGTGTGGATTCAAAAAAACAAGTATTTTTAATTACAATACATGGAGGATAGTGTAATCGGTTACTCATTTTTAATGCAAGACGTATACCAACAGCTAACCACCATACCGCAACAAAACACTGTCCATCCTGTGACCAAAAAGCCAATGTGAAACAATATTTAGTCTTTCTATAATCCATCAGAACTTCCAAGCAGAGCAGCCCCCATCCATCAAACGTCACAGTCCTCTGGCCTTCCCATTGGCAGGCGGTCAGTGACCGCAACATGACCTCCAAGCCACCACTCAAACCGCCAGACCCTCTTCGCAGGCACAGGGAATTAAATACAGCACACATCCGATTACCAAGAGTATTCTGACCAATGTTTAAGCAATGGGGGCAGCAGCACTTTGGGATGCTTGTAGGGATTTTGGAAACCAAAAATGTCACTGAATCAACAAGCACAAACAAAAAATAGGCTGTCCACCACCAGGATTGACCAGTAACTGATCATAAACACATCACATTCAATGACTATCCTCCTCGTAAACCTGTTTGAAACACTTGAAAAAATGTCATGGAATATTTGTGGTTGAAAAGGGCTAAGACCCCCCCCCCACACAATTGTGGTCTAGAATATGGCATTACACATTGCACTGGACCAGGATCAGTCTGTGTGAGTAAAGACAGTCTTCGTTATGGCTATAGTAGCGGGAGCAGGGGAATGTTACCACAAATGGATGCGAGGTGAATACTCATCAAGGATTAGACTGCAGGAACTCGTTTTTTGCTTTCCCTCAGTCTTTGTGTGAGAATGAAATTGACAGCCAATTCAGTCACAGTAGGACTGTTCAGGCACACAAATAAGGTTAGTGTATAGGTGGTTTAAAGCAAAGATTTATGGCACTGGACAATACGTAGATGGAATATGAATGAATAAGGGACGAGATTAGTAGGATGAGCACTACTAATGGGATTTGGTTAAAAGTAGAGATTTTTGGTTTAAGTGTACGAACTATGAAGGAACAGGAATCTTAATCAAGTTATCAGACTGTCCTTAGAAACAGACTGTGAATGATGCTGTCAGACTCTCTATCCACCAATTGTAAACATTCATCTCTGAAGCTCTTCAAAAACCCAATTTAACAAATTGCATTTACCCGTCTTTTATTGGACAAATTCTGTTCAAGGTACAATACACATTCAATACATCTTTATTTTTATTCCCAACTTGCATATATATTTAGTTATTTTTGTAAAAATAACTTCAGCACATAACTAAACAAAGGAAACCTGAACATAATATATATACATATTCCTACTGTTATAACATATTTATATCTCGCTTGCAACTTTACAAATGTACTTAATTACTTTTGAAAAAACATAGGAAAAATATAGAACATTTAAAATAAATGAAAGGTAAAAATGACCCCTTCCCTCACAACCATTCCATTTATAAAGATATCCGACCCTCCCAACCCCTGGACGTAAAGAAAAATAAACAGTTTGAATGACATGCATATGACCGACTATCACAGCAATTACCAGTGTGAGCACAAGTTAAGGGTACTTATGTTAGCTTATACACAGATGTTTATGGGCACAATCTAGAAAACATTCAGATGATGGCTAGGGACACTTCCCCCTTCTATCCAAATACACATCTCGTTGTAACAGAACCAAGATTTCTTAGCAGATTCAGCTGTAACAAATGGGCCAATAATAAAATGAATGTTCAGTGCCTTACATGACTGGGGGGGGGGGGGTCACATGGCATCTATTGCCCAATAATATAAAGTGCTGGATGGCTCAAGAGGAAAGGTTAGGTTAGGGGCTGCCTGAACTCTGGTGACAATTACTGCCCCCTCTATTACCTATATGGAGCCAGGGTATCACCACTTTCAATATGAGAATGATCTGACATGGCATCATAAAGTGACAAAAACACAGGTTCGTTAACATTCATAGTCCATTCATTCATAGTCCTGGAAATTGAAAAGGAAAACAGCTTTCATTATATGATGCTGGTCTCCCACTGGAGCAGCAACTGGAACAGAGATAATTAAGGGATTAAAGAGCTGGGGAGCTAGCGTGAGCCTTTGGCTGCAACGCCACTAAAGTCCTACAGAAACGTGCTCCGGGTTTTAAAGTTCCAGTCTAAAGCCATTGCATCCAAGATGCCAAAAGGTGGTAAAACATCGTCGATGCCCCTGCCTTGCCATCCCTTTTTCCTCTCCTTACTCCCTCCCCACCCTCCTTTCCCTGCAGAGTAAGACCTCTCCTTCATAGTCAGTCACGCTAATCCATTCATCACAATCCCCATTGCTTAGCAGCATCCCATCCCCCTCCAACAACACCTGTTCACCTTCACACGCTGCTGGCAGATTCTATGTGCCCGTGTGTGTGTGTGTCTGTCTGGGAATGTGAATGAGTGTGTGTTTGGGAGATTAGTACATTGTTATATCCGAAGACAAAGATCAACTTGCCTCACGTTCACCAAGGTTCGCTGACCTCCCTGGCAGTAATTCTTCCTGTCATGACAGATACATTTCCTCATACCCTGCACATTAAACCCTCCCTATTCCCGAGACACTACATACAGGCTCCCTTTCTTAGCATGTTCCATGAACATATTTCAGCGCTGATGAATTGTAAATACTGATACCTCACGCCAAACAGATTCAGACATAGCGTGTGATATGTTTCAAGGCTCTAGTAACAGGCCCACTATATTCACAATGGCCATAAGCCACAGAAGAGCACATTTAACACTTGTTAGCATGAATAAGACCTCACCAAACCCACACAAACCCCTCTGTGCATTTTTGGCAACTAAGGCCGAGCAGATTGCAAAGCGCTAAGCTTTCCAAAGCCATCTTACAGGACATTGGTCCTTTTCACAGCATGACAGTGAAGTGCAAAATATAACTATCATACTGCGGTCAACAGACCAAAGTTGAAGGGCATTTTACTCAGCTGAACATTCAATGAAAAGAATGTGCAATAGGAGGCTGGTTACTCCTCTGGTTAGAGGAACTAAAACCAAAATCCACAAAACAAAATCTGAACATTAATGATATGGAAATAATCATATTGAAATATACAGTGGAGGTTGTAGTAGTAATAAAACGGATTCTACGCTGTAGTATCAGTAAGAACAATTTCCCCAAAAATTACTGCCCTACTGCTGCAAAATAAATACTCATCATAAGAAAGGCTTAGTTGGCCATCACCACCGGCTGGAAGGCCTGGCTGGGATATTGCAGGTTATACCCCCCTATACCCTCCACAAATGAGGGCTTCTCCATGTAAGAGATTGCACCGCTACCATCAATTATGCCAACAGCTGGACCAGGTGGGGGGCTGGAGAATGGGTCAAAGGAGGGGTGGGAGTGGGCGGGGTGAGGATTCTGGAAGGGGCTTGCGTGTGGTAGTATGGGCGGAGCATCGTTGTCAAAGTAGAGGGGCCCTGGGGATGCCGGGTAAACAAACTCTTTGGCATTGGGGGAGAGCTGGCTGGGGATCTGACCCCCCAGGGAGTGCAGGGAGACTGAGAGGGGCTTATGTTTCAGCAGCCCTGGGGGAGAGATGTTGGTGGGGGAACGGGAGAGCATCCTCTGTGGTGGGGGCACGCCTACACCCGAGCCGACAGCCGATCCGGAACCACCACACTTCTTCATCTTGGTGGAGCCAAATTTTGTGGCGGCGAAACTGGCCGTGGTGAAGGTGATGGGCTGCAGTGGTGGACGGGTGCTGGGTAGCACGGCCGTTGGCTGCTGAGAGGGGAGGTAAGGGAGTCCCCCACTTGGAGGGGAAGGTGTGGATGTGTTAGAGTGGGCCGTTGGGTTCGTGGGTGTGCTGGAGCTGGGATAGCTGAAAATCACTGGGCAGGATGAGGCTGAGAGAGGTGTGGGTGAGCTGGAGGGGGAAGGAAGCAGGACTGGAGATATCTGGGCTCCAATTGGAACAAACACTTGGGCCTCAGGGTTGAACCCTAAGCTTTTTGCCTCCTCTACCTCCATGTCCCCTTTACTCACTCCACTTACTACTTCCACCATTTCGCCTTCCCCACCTAAGCCGGATGGATCCTCCAAGTACAGCACCTTGACGGCTCCCTTCTCCCCGATTTGGTAGGACACCTCATAGGGGTCGATCCACACACTCAGCTCAGGGGGGACATTGGCACGCACTTCCTCTGTGTCTAGTCCGCTTCTCCTGGCAGCTAGCTCCACCACTGGGTCCCTGGGGGCCCCTAGGTGCAGGCAGCGGAAGGCAGAGCCACGCAGAGGAGCTTCAGGGTACCAGTGGTCTTCATAGCGCGACAACAGTATCCGCTCCAACTCCTCCCCGAAGAGGTCAGCACGACGACGGGGCAGTTTGTTGTACAGGTAGGACACAATGAAATTCAGAGCTACCTTTACCTCTAGGTGCATGACTGTACCTGGCCAATGCAGTCTGGATAGCCAAGTATTCAAATCAAGCCCAAAATGAGAGAATACAGGAACAGTTCTCTGGCTTGTAGAAGTCTGATGTTTTCTTCTCCACTACATGTACTGCAGGTAAGTTGAAATCCAGCAGAATCATTAAACCTTTTCCTGGGTGGTCAACATGGACAGACTTGGTGGCCAGGAGGCCAAAAACTAGTCCAACCAGTTGTTTTCAGTTGCTAGGTAACAATACTTGCCAGGTAACGAGATGAGGAGTCCAACTGGGGGAAAAATAAAAACATGGTGTTAGTCTTAGGAAGGTAAAAGGCAGACCAAATAAGTTCAACAGAAGGGATAATGAGAGTGAATGGGTTAGCCAGCCAACATGGAGGGGGTGTAACAGATGCAGTGATCAAGGCAGCAAGCCATGATAATCTGCTTCTGCCAGATGCTCAACTACTCAGGATTACACAATTAGAGAAAGTTCCAAATCAAACAGTGTAGGTGCGAGAGTAGGCTGTGGGTGTACAGTTCACATATAGGCATGTTTTGCATACTGTAAATGGCAGGGTACTGGCTACAGTGCATAAAAGGACACCATTTCCCACCATGCAGCACTATTAACGTCATCACAACACATGCAATACATAGTCCACCTACGCACCATAAACATTGCCCAGCAGCCAAGATTACCCAGCAAGCTAAATTTAACAACTGTATACTTACTGGAGACCTACGAGAACATGGTTATAATGTATGCATCAAGGATGATGAATGTTATATCATGAATCAGATTAGGTTGAGCAAAAAAATATCATTATTGATATGAGATATAGCTACTCTGTTTGCAGGCAGAACATTGCACAGATGGCTACAAGATGGGATGGCTACAAGATGGGCAAGAACAACCTGACTTGGCTTGTTATTTAAGACTGTGCTTTACTTGTGTTAAATCTATGAAGAAACTTGTTTGGAGGTGTGAAACTGTTCAATAGGAGATGTTTAGCAGATAGCAAACACGTTCACCTTTCACTATTTAAACCAATGATACGTTTACAGTACATCTTCAAAAAGCATTAACCACCATAGTCATTTCCAATTTCATTCAATGGTCAAAGCTGTTCTTTTTCTTTTCATATGCAGCTGGGACTTTATGTACAGTACACAGTAAAATCTGTCATGTATCAAAATGGATCCTAGTTAATTTGGACAATTGACCTATAGTGCATGTACTGTATTAGTTAATGCAACATTATTCAAACATGAACATGCTTGTTTTATCATGGTTGTATCCTACTAAGTAGACTACACAATCCAACAGTAGGTTACATGACCTAATCTGATAGTTGACAGTTTTACAGTGCATCATCACCACCATAAAGCACACATCTGTCTACTCATTGTAACAATGTAGCAAGCTTATTCAAGTAAATACTATACTTGTATGTAGTAACAGAACACACTTCCCTAAATGATTTATGGGCAGGTCGCCTAATAATAAAGAACAGAATAAAGAGAAAAAGTAGCAACTCTGGATGTTGATAAGGGGTGTGGAAACAATGTCTACAATATGTAGGCAAACTTCGTTAACTCAAGCAAAACAATAGGCTACATACAGTAAAGCGATAGTGATGGTGTACAATGACAGAGTAGCCTATGGCTTTGAAGTGTCGTGGCGAAGCCTATCCCAAAGGTCCAATACTTATTTCTCTACATGATGGCAATTCCACCTTTCAGTAATAAGGACACATATGATACTATTATTCTAAAAAACTGGAAGATATTACAAATTGGCAGTGTAAATAAATAAGGAGACTAATAAAGTGGTGAATGTTGCAGGCTCATGTCATTAAATCGACCGATGAGGACTACAACAGCTCAATAATAAATTGGTCATGCCCGAAAACAGGAAGAAATTATTTGTTGTATATGAGAAGAATAAATACAACTCGACTCTCAGAGTTTGAGTGGTTCTGTCTAAAAATAAAAAACAGAATCTAAAATGGATGACAGAACCAATTACAGAGTCCGTTTCTAAAAAGGCAGGGCATCTTTGGAGAGTCCTAAAGCCTCTTTGATTAAATCATGAGGATGCACTATCCAGCCAAATGCACGGTTATGGCTGATACATAAAAATGTATGTCAATGCCATACATGTTTATATGCGGACGCTGTGTATACTTACTAATGCAGCTTGTGTTCAGTTCCTGCGGTTTTAATTCCCGTATTTTACATTGCATTTGAAGGTGATGTTACTTTTCAAAAGTAGTTGTTTAGAGGCAGGTATAATGTGGTGTGTTAAATGGGTATTGAAATGTATTCTCTTCATATGGTCTCCATTTCCACAACCGACAGGTTGACTAAAACTGCCCGAGAAAACTTTCCTGTTTGACAACCTTGCGCATTTATACAGGACCATTTCGCCCACACCCCCTGTTCTGTGACGTTGGTCTGAATAGGGACTACTTTCTTGATACTATTGTAAGGTATACTATCAAATAAACTCATACACACCTAGGAGAGAATAGTCGAACCTCAGTAATAAGCCTATAGTTTAAAAATAAGTAAATCATATGAAATAGGCTACGGGTTACTGAGGATTGCAAATTCTGGTAGATATGATTGAACATATTGGTATGAACAACGATGGTAATTAATAAAATGCATTTTCTTTATTTTTCCCCACCTATGAGCCACACAATTACATCCATGGTTCTGCAAAACCAGAAAGCGAAATCCTAGTTTAGTTGGCGAACGGATATTTGTAACTCCAAGTAAGTACTGTGCCATTGCTAAAAATATAAGCGGTGATAGCAACAGAGTCCCTATTGGCTGAGAAGGGGGAGGACCCGTATTTTATTGGGCTGCAAGGTTGTCCAGTCAGCAAGTAAGTGATATGACGTTTTGCAGGAGTTGTGGGTAATGTCGTTCCAACCATATAGCGTACAGAAAGACAAGTTATTTACAACATTTGCTTGAACTTCCCGCTGAGACTTGTTTTGGGAAATCATTCTGCAGGTGAAATTACATAAGGCTGTAAAGTTACCATGTAAGATTGGCATGGTTTCTACCTTTTTCTACTTTCTCCCCCAGAGTGAACCCTACTTTTCAAACATTAAGAATTGTTTTCTAACTGTTGATATAATTTATTATGTATTTTTATTTTGCATGCTACATTTTTGAATATGCAACAACAATCTATAGCCACATTTCACATAAGGAGAGTGATTAAAAAGGAAAATATTTGGACACATCATTGGTCCAGGACCAGGACAGGTACTGGAAGAAATATACTGAGTAATGACTATTCTTGAAAGTAATTATTATAAAAAAATTGTCAAAATACCTTCTTCAGGACCTTCATTATATTACTGCTGTGCCACATCACAGTCATTGTCTTCAGTGGTTTTGTCAGACTATATATAGGCTACTATGTAAATATGTCCAATTAATTTGCATCAGTAAAACTCATAGCCATCTGCCCCTGAACAAGGCAATTTACCCACTGTTCCTAGGCCGTCATTGTAAATAAGAATTTGTTCTTAACTGACTTGCCTAGTTAAATAGAATAAACTGTAAAAGTGCATCAACTGTATGCTAACTATGTGCATAGTTTATTATAGAGAGCGCATGAGTTCATCATAGGGAGCTAATGACAACAACCTTACAGATAAGTACTAAACAAAAACAACAACTCAATCATTGTGTATATCTTACATTATTGGAACCACTTTGACAATTGTATGGAAATATTATATTTTGACATTGCGTTATTAGAGTCAGTCGTAAGGATTCACAGAGATATACACTCGTGCGCAGTTTTAACACCTGTCAGGACAAAAATAATGGACGCGTTTAAATTAGGGTTCCTGACGTCACCTTACAGCAACACATCTTTGTCAGTGAACAAAATGGCATCCTACTGTATGACTGTCACTCGGCTTCGGGTAAGTAGAACGTTATTTTATATTAATAAATATATTCAACACTATGCATCAAGTACAAATGTTTAGTTAAAAATGAATTACGAGATATTGCTGTCCACAACGATATTTTTTTAAATCATCAATATTGTAAACAATCCATCTCAGCGGCTGTGTCGTTTGGTCGCGGTGTCCCAGTTTAGACTGTTACTAACTAGCGCTCAATGCAACCGCTACAAGTTAGTCTGGGAAGTGTACAATAACGCTTAATCTATAATGCTGGTTTACAATACAATGTGTTATCGAAATGCAATAAATTGGATGCTTCAAATTACACCAAATGTTCAGTTGTGTGCAAGGTGATTCAAGGTTACTGAAGTTAAGTGCGCAATTGTCTGGTTTCCACGCCTAATAACAGATTTAGTCAAATCACGGTGTCGGACAATGCGGCACCAAATTTAATAATTTAATTGAACATGATATGATCTTATAAAAACCTAATGAAATTATCTGAATGGACACTGTCCAGTACTGTTCTGCTACGTCTGGAAAGATATTTGACCAAGGGCCTGCTAATGTGAGGTAGATTTATATTTGATTCGGCAAATTAACAGTTCTGATTTTTCTCAGTTGGTTGTGATATTCCATTTGCTTACATCTTTCCACTCTAGATAACTCCACTCATGTTAGACAGGCTGATTAACATCTTATTGAGGATGATTGGCTGTGTTGATGATGCAATGTTGAAAATCATAGTTAGGTAAGGCTACTTGAGCTGTCACAAAATTGGCTGTGCTAATGTGTAGGGATTAGGTTGCTCCTTTAGGGCTCAACAATACTTTACCCAACACTTAGGCTACTCATTCTGAACTTTAGGTGCTGTGTATTTTGGGAAAATGAGTGACAAGTAGCTGGCTGACAGATTTACTTAGTTAGTGTAATGACATGATCTCTTTACTTAATTTTTTTTTATTAATCTTGCTGTCAGTCTCCATTGTGTCTGAGGTGATGGAACATGAAAGTCACATGGAGATCACGCAGATTGTAGATGAGATAAAAAAAAAAAAAAGATTTTTTTTTTTATTATATTATTATTATTAACAGTTTTTTTTATTGGGCTTTGGGATTCTTCAACCAGCATGAAAATCCATAATGTTGTCTGGGTGGGCCTCTCCGTTGATAATGTTTACTTGAAATGACCCCCATAATAACAGAGCCTAACACTTTGAACATGAGTCAAGTTAAACTTTATCTTGTTCTCTGAGAGTATGAATCCTATATTTCTCTGTTTAAACTTTATGGTCATTAGGCTATAGACTAGGTCGAGGGTATTCAACTCTTACCCTACAAGGTCTGGAACCTGCTGGTTTTCTGATCTACCTGATAATTAATTGCATCCACCTGGTACAGTAATGAGAATGCAGTGGAACTGGCTTTGAGGTTGAGTTTGAGGAGACTAGGTCCTATGTTTGCAATGATTATCCTCTTTGATGATGAACATGTTTCCAAGTTTGATGTATCATTACTAAAAATGTACCCCCNCCCTTTCCTTTAGCTTGTCCTTGGAGAAGGGGCAAGGCGTCTCCATGTTTCGGCAGCCTTCAACGCCAAGGCCAAGGTGGCCATGAGCCGCTTTGAGCCTGGTACCAGCATCAGCTATGAGAAGCTGCATAAGAACATCGACATTGTGCGCAAGAGGTCAGTAGCTGCCTTTCCAACCTCACACCCAGCGCTCCTCAGTGTTCCTCTGTTAATAACCACTACTACTATGACATGCCCATTACAACTGCTCACTAAATCCTTTGACATGTTAGCGTGTTGACTTCTCATGTTCAGCAACACTGGCCACACCGAGCTAACATTAGATTACAAAGCATTCCACCTAGTGAGTTAACCTTTTTTTAAATGTATTTTTGAAGTTGAATCCTAACCACGCTGTCCTCCAATCCCCGCCTTCCTCTCACCTCAGGCTCAATCGCCCCCTCACTTTGTCGGAGAAGATTGTGTACGGTCACCTGGATGACCCTGTGGGGCAGGACATCGCCAGGGGCCGCACTTACCTGCGTCTGCGTCCGGACCGTGTGGCCATGCAGGACGCCACGGCCCAGATGGCCATGCTACAGTTCATCAGCAGCGGCCTACCCAAGGTGGCCGTGCCCTCAACCATCCACTGTGACCACCTGATTGAGGCGCAGATCGGAGGGGTCGAGGATCTAAAGAGGGCCAAGGTCAGTAGGGAGCAGAGGAAACTCAAGGGCCTGTCCAGATATTTTTGGTCTGTCCAACTTATTTCTGTTGGTTGGGATTTAGGGTGTTCTACAGAGAGATCATCTTTTCCATGGTATCACGAGTTCCTAGGGGTAACCAAAAGTTTATTTAATTTTTTGATTTAACCTTTATTTAACTAGGCAAGTCCGTTAAGAATAACTTATTTTTTACAATGACTGCCTACCATAAGTATTGCGTTGGGGCCAAGATGACCCAAATGAGAGGGAATGTTGGTTAACTGCTGCACACACACACACGGCATCACATTATATTTTTAGACAAAGCGAAGCCCTGAGGAATATTTAGCATGGGTGACACTTACTCCATCCAATTGCACAGAGGTCAAATTGAGGAACAGGGATTAAAGGGGAATTAAGGTCTGCAGCCAAATATGTGCTGTGAAGGTCACAAAGGGGACTACCAGCTGAAAATATATTCTCCTCATTCTGACACACCAACCTCTTCTCCCTTGTCCTTTTTAATCCAGGAAGTGAATCAGGAGGTTTACAACTTCCTGGCGACAGCTGGAGCCAAATATGGAGTTGGCTTCTGGAAACCAGGCTCTGGAATCATTCACCAGGTACTGGAACTATACTGGTACAATAAAGGATAACTGGTCAGATTGAGCCGCCATGAGTCTAATTTGTATTTGGACAATATCCACTTCTGAAATTAGACTAATAACTAGATTAGAGCTCAGGAATACTGCTGTGAAACGAGTAGCAGAATACATTGTTCACTCATGATATCAAACCTGTTATACATTCAGATCTTGACGTTATTGAGATCAATACGTCAAATGATTGTTGTGCATTGGCTAACAGATTTCACAAACCCTTGACAGATAATTCTGGAGAACTATGCCTACCCAGGAGTCCTGCTAATTGGCACAGACTCCCACACACCTAATGGGGGCGGATTGGGGTCCATCTGCATCGGAGTGGGTGGGGCTGATGCTGTGGACGTCATGGCTGGTATCCCATGGGAGCTCAAGTGTCCCAATGTGAGCTGCTATGACAGTGAACCACCTCACTACATGCCCTTCACCCGCTCGTGTGTGTGTGTGTGTGTGTGTGTTTTATTTATTAAACAGACCTTTCACAAATGTAGTAATAACTCCCACCTCCCCATCAGGTGATTGGAGTGAAGCTGACTGGTAGTCTATCGGGCTGGACCTCTCCCAAGGATGTTATCCTGAAGGTGGCTGGGATCCTGACAGTGAAGGGGGGCACTGGAGCCATCGTGGAGTACCATGGCCCAGGCGTCGACTCTATTTCCTGTACCGGTGAGGCCAAAAGATAGTAAGGTTTACCTCACTAGATGAACTAGTGAGTAAACTACTCTACGCTGTTTGTTTTAACACTGCTTGTTTCAGTTGAGTTTGTCAAGTGGTTTGGTCTTGATTGGGTGCTAGTTTGCATAGAAACTTGATGTGACTTTTCCCACCTCCTGATTGCAGGTATGGCAACTATCTGCAACATGGGAGCTGAAATTGGGGCCACCACCTCTGTTTTCCCCTACAACCACCGCATGAAAACTTACCTGAATAAGACTGGACGTGCAGGTTAGTACTCACAATAAGACATTCTGGAATATTTTTAAAGCCTAATATTTCACAATCCGTTCCGTGTTAGTCTCGCAGCCACTGATACACATACAGCATAGTCCCTTAGCATTTTTGTATTCTCCTTCTGACTTTTTCCATCTACTTTCAGACATCGCTGCCCTGGCTGACGAGCATAAGGATGACTTGGTCCCTGACAAGGGCTGCAAGTACGACCAGGTCATTGAGATCAACCTGAGTGAGGTGAGTCCACTCTGTTATTAGGCTGACATCCATTACTTGTATTTATAGAAAATCTTCTCAAGGAATAACACACATTGTCAATGCTAACTGTGTGTCTGTTTTCTGTCCCTGGCAGCTGAAGCCCCATATCAACGGGCCCTTCACTCCTGACCTGGCCCACCCAGTGTCTGAGATTGGTGCTGTGGCTGAAAAGAACGGCTGGCCCCTGGAAGTCAAAGTGGGTCAGTATCAGCACCAGTAGTCACACGGTATCTTTAACACTCCCTTGAAAAGTATACGTTTTGCTCTCTGTTAATATTCAAGGAAATAGGAAAGTTCAGTAACATTTCATTATCATATATTTTCAGGCATATTTACATGACGGTTAAAATCACCTGCGTTTCTCCTGTCTTTATTATTAACCTGATTCCTGGTGGTCCCTTGTGGACCCACTAGGTCTGATTGGCAGCTGCACCAACTCCAGCTATGAGGACATGGGCCGCGCTGCTTCCCTGGCCAAGCAGGCCCTAGACAAAGGCCTGAAGTGCAAGGCTGCGTTCACCGTCACCCCCGGCTCTGAGCAGATCCGCGCCACCATCGAGAGGGATGGCTTTGTGAGTTCAAACCTTTTGGAAAAAAGTCCATTGCCAAACTAGTTGCCCTTTACTTGATTTGTAGGTACATTCTTATGTTTTTTTTTTTTTCTTTCTCCTTTAGTCTAAGATCTTGAGGGATGTGGGTGGAGTGGTCCTTGCTAATGCTTGTGGACCCTGCATTGGCCAGTGGGACAGGAAGGATGTGAAGAAGGGGGAGAAGAACACTATTGTCACCTCCTACAACAGGAACTTCACTTCTAGGAATGATGCGAACCCTGCCACTCATGCTTTCGTCACATCCCCTGAGGTACTAATAATTCAACACACTTCTTATATTATGACGTCCACACTATGTCCCCCTGTAACTGCCCTAATAACCCTCTCTCTTCCTATACAGATTGTCACAGCCTTGGCCATCGCTGGTACCCTGAAGTTCGATCCTGAGACTGACTACCTCACCGCGGCCAATGGTGAGAAATTCAAGTTGGAGCCACCCAATGGTGACGAGCTGCCTGCCCGTGACTTTGACCCCGGCCAGGACACCTACCAACACCCCCCTGCCGAGAGCGGCTCCGTTATGGTGGACGTCAGCCCCACCAGCACCCGCCTGCAGCTGCTGGAGCCCTTTGACAAGTGGAACGGCAAGGACCTTGAGGACCTGCAAGTGCTGATCAAGGTGAGGGAAGGGGAGAGGTGTATGACAAGACAGCTATTTGATGAGGAAGGCCTCTTCTCACTGTTTGGCTGAGTTCTATCCTCCACCAAGGACCATGGTTGGAATTGAGAGGCCTTCAACAGTGGCATTACATTCTAATTATTAGAGACTTAGAAACCACTGAGTTGGCAGATGGTTGTTCAGGCATGTGGTGCCACATTTGGATGGCCATTTACCCTACGGTCTCTTTTCTTCCTTCCTGTTCCGCAGGTGAAAGGCAAGTGCACCACAGACCACATTAGCGCCGCCGGCCCCTGGCTCAAGTTTCGCGGTCACCTCGACAACATCTCCAACAACATGCTCATCGGAGCGATCAACATCGAGAACGATGCGGTCAACAAGATCAAGAACCGGCTGACGGGAGAGTATGGGGGCGTGCCTGACGTGGCTCGCCACTACAAGGTGTGACCGACAGTAACTGTCAGGAGAGGACCTAAAGAGGCTGTGTACTGTTGGGCTGTCCCAGAATGACAATATTTAAATTAGAATCTGATTTTAAGAAATATTCCCTCTCTGCTCCCTCCAGGCTAACGGTCTGTCATGGGTGGTTGTGGGGGATGACAACTACGGGGAGGGCTCGAGCAGAGAGCACGCAGCCCTGGAGCCCAGACACCTGGGAGGCAGGGTCATCCTCGTGAAGAGCTTCGCCAGGATCCACGGTACGCTTAGAGGTTACATGTGGAGGCACCAAGAGAGAGGGGAGGGTATATGGGTGTGGCGGGGCATGTGGGTGGTTAGCATGAGAGGAAAAGCTTTTGGTGGGAACCTGCTCAATCTGAGACTATTTCTGTTGAGACTGAGCTCATGTAGCTATCATGAGACTCATTGCACAAGAGGGGAAACGTGGTTAGAAACAAGATCACCCACACACTTTGAATGTGCACATTGTTCTCTGTGACCTTGACTTGGCATGTAATGGATCTGCCCCGCTGTGGTAGAAGGCCTCTCTGTTTACACAATGGAGCTCGATACGAGCCAATTTCCCCAAGCTCCCTCTTGTTCCCCACTTTCTTTTTTTCTGTCTTGTTTTCTTTCTTCTCTCCTCATTGCCATTCTGTCCTCTTCTCAGAGACCAACCTGAAGAAGCAGGGCATGCTGCCCTTGACCTTTGCCGACCCCACCGACTATGACAAAATCCGCCCTGATGACAAGATTTCTGTCACAGGCCTTGCAACCTTTGCCCCTGGCAAGGTGAGCGTCATTGACCATTCAGCCACCCAAATTACCGCCCTCCATATAATGGGGATGGGACTTGGTAGTATCTGTATTTTACACGGATGCCTTACAGGCCAGCTGTCTTTCTCCTCTAGCCCCTGAAGGGAGTGGTGAAGCACGGTGATGGCAGCCAGGACATCATCACCCTGAACCACACCTTCAACGAGAACCAGGTCGAGTGGTTCCACGCCGGCAGCGCCCTCAATAGGATGAAGGAGCTTCAGTAACTGAAGGGACCCAGGGGGTCCGGAGGGGCGGAGGAACACAGAGAGGCGGGCCTGGAGATACTGAGGGGGAGGTGGGAAATGGGCGGTAGCAGCCTGCCTAGCGTAAACAAACACCCCATGCCGCTGTACAGATGAAATGCTTGCGCACACATACAGGATTACTGTCAAAGCACTCCCCACAAACAGGTAGAGCTGTATACACACACGCACACACAAGCTCTGACATAACACACACAAGAACCCTTGTCTTTGTTTCAGCATAGCATTTAAGTGTTCCCGTTCTAGGCAGCACTGCTCTTGTTGGCAGTACTCCGTTTGTGTAGAAATCACATTTGTCACGCTTCTTGCCATTGACTGTAGTGCTGCAGTATTCAAGTCCCTCTTACCTCACAAACACACTGCTAGCTCTCCATATCTGGTCTGTAGCTTGAATCCTGCTCACATTCCTTTCCCTGTTGTAGTTGGTGTGTTAAGCTGTGTACCTGGAACTCCACTTGTTTCCTCCAACACAGACTGAGCTGGTTAACCCATTTGCACATTTTAATTCACTGACTGTATCCTTCTCATTCCCAGGATTTGCAACTCTTGTTAGTTCAATATTACTGCTAGTGAAGATGAATGTGAGTATTTGTTTAGTTAAGTCCACCATAGTTCTAGTGGGCCTCAGGAGCTGCAGATTTTTGCTGTGACTGACCTGAATTTATCAGTTTTAGTCATTGATTAGAGAGCAAGTCGCCTAACCTGGTTACCCAGGCCTAATAACTGTTCACGTAGTAGATTAAAGGCATCAATGGAACAATTAGATTCTGGGCCCCCAGGACCAGGTTGTAGTGACAAGGTCAATCCTTCTACAGGGTGTAGTGTATGCATGGACTTTTTTTGTAGGCTTTTCCTTTTCCGGCGTTTCTCTTTACCCAAAATCTATTTTAACCCATGGAATTTGGTATACCGCTTGTCACTCCTTTGCATTCCACACATTAACTCTCTACCGCTGCTTTCTCCACATGCTCCATTTGTTATATTATAGATCCTAGCAGCCCTTTTCTGTGTGTCTCTGTAGGTGGGAGTAAAATGCTACATACTGCTGTGTTGTACTAGTCTTGCCATTTACTTTCCGTGTGTGTCCATATGTTAGCTAGCTAATCAGACCATTGCCTGTCCATATCCCTGTCTGGCATGGTGCTGCCCCTCTGTCCTTGCTAATTCCAG
The DNA here is from genome assembly GCA_003317085.1 of Hucho hucho. Classification (NCBI taxonomy): domain Eukaryota; kingdom Metazoa; phylum Chordata; class Actinopteri; order Salmoniformes; family Salmonidae; genus Hucho; species Hucho hucho. The sequence goes on from QNTS01000659.1 coordinate 367,458, forward strand.
GGCTCCACGCACAGCTTGAGGGACCTTCTCTTACAAAATGAACGTACAATCTAGTGTCCAGATGGCTGTACACTAGCGCTATATGGAGTACTATTGTAGGCACTCAGCCACGCTTTCATTTATACATCGCAAATGCTGCACTCCATAGCATCTTAAAGCAAGGGTGTGATTTTTTTTTTATTTTATTTGAAATAACAGAATACAATGACAAATGTAATTTGAGAAATGTATACCATTATCTGATTCAGGTTATTACATTTGGCTAAAACTCTTTCCATTTTTTTATCTACATTTTGCCACTTAAATGGTACATTGTGTGTTTGAGGATATTGCAGCTAAGTCTTATAAAGTGTGACTGTTTTAAGTTGGCTTTGGGGGGCTATGACCACCTATTCATTGCATTTGTTGTCTTCTCGTCACTAAGTACTAATTTACTTTAAAGTAAGTTATAATCCAAGTATTCATGGGATTACTTTGGAGATTGGATTGGCTACTTCCATTAAATCCATTGGTCATGGTGCCGAGATTCATGTTGCTATCAAATCAATGTTTATTTTCATGTCAGTTTATTTTGCTTGTCAGTGATGAACTGAATAGCTAACTGTCTCAGTTGTTGCAGTAGGGTGTAATGAAAGTAGAAATTCAATGCCTATTTTTGTCCACTAGCATATGGTCTTCATTGACAATATATTCAGATGAGTGGCAATAGCTCTGTCAAACCCAAATGTATTTAAAGGAACTTGGTTTGGGCCTGTGTGTAAATCATGTGATATAGAGGTGTACATATGCACTATATTATAAAATGGAGAGAGGGTGGGCAGTAGCTGCCTGGTTGAATGCAGAGCTTTTTGTTCTTTGATAAACCCACTGTAACAAACTAATCATTTCATCTCCCATCAATTATAGGTGGTTGGAGGTTTTAAATGAAAGGTAAATTATTGTTGAAGCAATAAAGTAGGGTTGTACTGTACGTCTCAATGTTTTGGCGCTCTTGGAACTGTGCTGTACAGTGGTCCGTCTTCGTATGTTGCATCCAGGTGAATGTTGGAGTTGTCAATGTAAAGGGAGAGACTGGTCAGGTGAGACATGTCTAGGTTTTGTTTTAAAATTATTTGATGCAGATGAAGGCACCCCTGATTTGAAACAGGATTGGCTCCAGATCGTTGCAACTTTAACCCATGGTGTGTGCAGTTTAGTACATGTTAACCAACTTGTTATACACTGTCATAAACAATACTAATTCGTCATTTGCTCAACATTAACTTTGCTAACATGTTGCTGATGAATTCTCTGATCTGTCTACTGAAGTTAATCGCCAAAGATGCGTCATGAAAATGCTCCATTACATACTAAAACAAACGTAAGTGTTGTTACAAAGGTTTGCCATTCTGTTTCATTTCTTCATGTCAATGAACTCCATGTTGGAGTATGAAGATGACCAGTGTAATGCCAGAAGCATTTAAGTTTGTCAATTGTGTGGCTTTTTAATTTAAAAAAATCATACATTCTTAAATTCACAAGTATTTAATGCAGTCTCTAAATGGAACCGTTCCTTTTGTACATTGTAATTCATAAGGATAACAGCCACCCGTGAAGCAGTCTGCTTATACTGTGATGTAATATTCAGGATGTTGATCCCTGGTTCAAATCTGTGCGTTTCTGAAATGCTACTGTAACGTGACAAATCAAATGCTTAGTTGTACTCATTTTAATTTGTCCTCAGCAAATCCAAAACCTGAACTGCTTTTGTTTTATTGGCCTAGCTATTTCTTTTCCATTTTGAAACGCTGTTAATGACAGACTTCATAAGAATGCAATTTATTTTCCAGACACTGCAAACAATTAAATGTATAACCCCATTGACAGGCATTATTACATTTTAATGTAATCTCAAGTGGTGAATTCCGCTTCACTGATTTCCATATTTGTTTTGATTTTAAAGTTGGTTTTGTATTAGGTGATTTGAATGCTTGCAGTTTCATAGCGTGCAAGATTAAAAAGAGATTTTAGGATATTTCCTGTGGTAAATGACTATTTAATAAAGTATTTTCTCATTTAATTTTTTGCAAGTTTAATTAGATTTAATTCAGCACTTTTATAGTTTCTGTACCAGTAATACATTTAAAATACTACACAATTCAGCACTGTGAATATAGTATTCCTTAGCTATAATAGAGGCGGTATCCCGGACACAGATTGAGCCTAGCCCTGGACTACAAAGTACTTTCAATGGCTATTTTCAGTCCATGACTAGGCTTAACCTGAGTCTAGGTTTTTCCATTACAGCACCAATGTGTTGTCAGTGAATATGGTAATGTAGGTACTAGTCTAGTGTTATTTTTTTTGGAAACACAAAAGTCTGAGCCTTTTTGGTAAAACACTGAGGTAAATCACTAGTGGAAATGTGCAATTATGATGCTTTTTGAATGAGACTTACCCCCACACTAGAGATCTTCACGGGTCCTAAAAGTTGGACCCTGACCCAAGGTCAATTACCCCTTCTTCTCCCCAATTTTGTGAAATTCAGTTGGTAGTTAGTCTTGTCCCATCGCTGCAACTCCCCTACGAACTCGGGAGAGGCAAAGGTCGAGAGCCATGCATCCTCTGAAACACGACCTTGCCAAACCCCACTGCTTCTTGACACACTGCTCGCTTAACTCGGAAGCCAGCCGCACCAATGTGTCGGAGGAAACACCGTCCAGCTGGCGACCGAGTCAGCTTGCAGGCACCTGGCCCGCCACAAGGAGTCGCTAGAGTGCGATGGGACAAGGAAATCCCAGGCGGCCAAACCCTCCCCTAACCCGGACGACGCTAGGCCAGTTGTGCGTGATGCAGTGCCTTAGACTGCTGCACCACTCGTGAGGCCCAAACACATTTTTAAAGGGTGACCCGCACCCGAATGGACACGAGAACAATCGGCAACCAGACCTAGAGCCAAATTTCAGGTTCAGTCGGACCCATGAAGACCTCTACACCCACACCAGTGGGTCGCCAGTGTTTTATGTTTAATGTAAGCTCTAGTGTAATTGTGTTTCCTTCAGGAGTGTGACACTAAAGACGGCACGAGCAGAATCAACAACCGCTGCGTCATTCGAGAAGGTGCTGAAGTTCAGTTAGCCAGTGCTATGTAAATGACAGATGAAAAGTACACAGGGCTTGGCACCAAATCAGGCCAGGACCGCCAGAGCCATGGCTCAGTGAGTCTTTTGGGTAAACAACCAGGGTAAATCCTCAAGTGAAACTTACTTCATGTGTTTTGTATTCTGTAAAAAAAAAATTGGTGGTAGGTAGCCTAGTGGTTAAAGTGCTGGACTAGTAACTGCAAGGTTGCAAGATCAAATCCCTGAGCTGACAAGGTAAAATATGTTGTTCTGCTCCTGAACAAGGCAGTTATTGAAAATAAGAATTTGTTCTTAACTGACTTGCCTGGTAAAATAAAACATTGAGAATTTTAGTATTTCCCAGGTACATCATACAGAGGAGACCTGCATGACTGAGTGTAAAGACATACTGTGTATCTCAACAGTATTAAGTGGCTTCTGTTCTGTGTGTCCTTTCTACACTATGTACACTACACTAGAACTGGGCAGGTGAGAACAAATATATGAGTTCTCAGATCAGTAGACCAGATAAGGAAAGGAGACCAGAGGAGGAAGCCAAGAACTTTGACGAACGAAATTCTAAAATAAAATTGCTGCGTTCTGTGCCTTTAAGATTGCGACCTGCCGTAAAACGGTCACGGTAATGTAGTAACTCAATAACACGTGTAAAAAAAAATATTTTATGAAGCTAGCGACACGAAGATGGGGATTTTGGTGTCAATTTCTCTATGACACCAGTATTTATTCAAGCTAATACGATGTTGATCCTTGCAGTTGAAGATACATTGTCAGATTTTTTATAATTTGAGTAGTTTAAAGGATTCAAAGGAATGGTAGGTAACGTTAACAGTTTCAGGACAGTGATGCTGTGTTAGCTAGCTAGGGGGATAACATGTTTCTTGATGAAATTGTTATACATTACTAGCTACATTGTTTCATTACACTGTAACAATGGAATTGAATATGATAAGGTAGCTGGCAAATGTACCTGTGCTATAGCACTTTAACATATGGCAGACAGGAAGACTTACTGTCATACCACCCTGTCTGAAAGGTATTTTTTCTGTGATTTCATAGCTACTGTTTCTTGTTTTTCCTCGTACCAGAATCATGTTCGTGGCAGTGGAGATGGTTGACACTGTCAGAATCCCCCCATGGAATTTCCAGCGGCAGTTCAATGATGCCATAGCCGAGGAACTCAACAAGAAATTGGCCAATAAGGTGAGAGGATGCAGTACCAATGATACTGTAACCTTTTTTATTTTATTTCACCTTTATTTAACCAGGTAGGCCAGTTGAGAATAAGTTCTCATTTACAATGAGAACTGCGACCTGGCCAAGATAAAGCAAAGCAGTGCGACACAAACAACAACACAGAGTTACACATGGAATAAACAAACGTACAGACAATAACACGATAGAAAAAAATCTATATACAGTGTGTTCAAATGAGGTAAGATTAGGGAGGTAAGGCAATAAATAGGCCTTAGTGGCGAAGTAATTACAATTTAGCAATTAAGCACTGGAGTGAAAGATGTGCAGAAGATGAATGTGCAAGTAGAGATACTTGGGTGCAAAGGAGCAAAAAAATAATATGGGGATGAGGTAGTTGGATGGGCTATGTACAAATGGGCTATGTACAGGTGCAGTGATCTGTGAGCTGCTCTGACAGGTGATGCTTAAAGTTGGTGATGGAAATATGAGTCTCCAGCTTCAGTGATTTTTGCAATTCGTTCCAGTCATTGGCAGCAGAGAACTGGAAGGAAAGGCGGCCAAAGGAGGAATAGGCTTGGGGGTGACCAGTGAAATATACCTGCTGGAGCGTGTGCTACGGGTGGGTGCTCTATGGTGACCCGTGAGCTATGATAAGGTGGTACTTTAACTAGCAAAGACTTAGATGACCTGGAGCCAGTGGGTCTGGCGACGAATATGAATTGAGGGCCAGCCAACCTACTCCCCTATTCATCAGTGGTAGTACAGGGGTTCTGTATATTGTCACCTGAGTTAATCTTTTAATGTTTGCTTGGTTTAGCCTAACACAATTGTGACATTGTAGTCATGTTAACTTATCTGCTTTATTGTCTGTTCTTTACCTGCATCTCCACAGGTGGTTTACCAGGTTGGCCTCTGTATCTGTTTGTATGACATCACAAAACTGGAGGATTCCTACATATTCCCAGGTGATGGAGCTTCCCATACCAAAGGTAAGGAAATGACAATTTGCGACAGATTTTCACGTGAATATAAAAAAATAATATTATGCACATTTTCCCACCACCGGTGGGTTTCCATCAAACGGACTTATTGCAGATAAAAAGCTGTGTGATGACAGTGCACATAAAAAGCCCTTTTGTGCTTACATTGGTAGATGGATAATAAATGGTTCAATGTTTCCATTGCATTTTCAACTCGACCGACCGATGGTTTTGTCACCAACTGTTACAATAAATAGCAAACATGCTCAATCTGGTTTTGGCGCATGCTCTCTGGACAACAGTTCACTTATAAAGTTGACAGTGTAGGTTATATGATGAGATGTGGATAAGCGCAAGATATTTTTTACTTGATAAAGCCAAACACCGTTCATGTCACTAGCAATCAAATAATACCCTCAATATTTATTGGACATTTGCAAGCTTACAGTGTACTTTAAAGGGCCAGTACAGCCATTTATATCTTAATATCAAATAATTTCACATTGCAGGCCAAAACTCCATCCCACCAAAACAGGCTGAAATTTCAGGCGGTCTTTTGAAACAGCGCTTACAATAAAAGGGCATTATCATTATTTTCAATTTCGCAGTGTTATTCCAAACACATAGTGTGTAAATATATATAAATCACAGTTTTGACTGCACTGGGCCTTTAACCACCATTTATTTAATCTGCCTATAAACTATTTTGCTTGCTTTTCCATGGCTTGGTGGTAGTAGGCTACAACGTAACTTATTATTGCGTGACTCCAAGTTAACCTTGACATGACTGTTATGATATCAGTAGTTGCGGCGTTTCGACCCCGTTTATTGCATAATCTTTCACAGGCCAAAAAATTATCCACCCTTGTCTAGTGTATTTTGTGGTGTTGACATTTTGCCCTCAAATGTGCTGTTTCCATCAGGCCTGCTGTGAGTACTTTTTTGTGTGTAGTTCATCTGCATGAAATGGTCGGATGGAAACCTGCTTAATGTTGCTGAGTGGCCTACATGTTTCATATGAATAATGATTTGCAGGTAATTGAACACTTGTTACCTGCAAATAAACAATTGTGGTCAAAATGCCGCAAAATAATTAAAATAAAATAAAAACAGCACTGGTCCAATGAACGTGTTAATTTTCGAACGCTCCGCATGGAATTATTACTTTGTCTTATCTAAGGTAAAAAAAAAAATACAGGTTAAGGCAACGTAATAATTCCATGCAGAGCGTTCAAAAATAATCATGTTCATTGGACCAGTGCCGTTTTTATAAAATTTTTATATATTTTTTTTATTTAACCTTTATTTAACTATTCAAGTCAGTTAACTTCACAGGGAGCGGCACCACCAGGTAAAAATGTAAAGCGCCAAATTCAAAATCCCAAAGTTGAATTATTAAACATCCACCAATATACAAGTGTTCCATACTCATCAAAAGCTCTGTTTCTTGGCAATATCACAGCGTTGTCAGATTTCAAAAAGGCTTTACGGCGAAAGCACTACATTTGATTGTTTGAGGGCAGCACCTCACATACTTTCTCATAGCCATGAATTCATTAGCCAGCGTGGCACACACATAACACATTTCACAGCGAAAACAAATCAATTACCTGTTGAAGAACTTCTGCTGAGGTCATCCTAAGTGTCCAACGAAGACAATCCATGGTTCTTTTGTTAGAAAAAGTNTCGAGGCTGTTGACATCATAAGGAAGCGACGTGTACTGCATTCATATGCCCTTATATGGTCATTTTCATGAGGGAGGGGTTCCCAAATGAGCAATGTGTCAAAATCACTTTTTCCAGGACAGAAATTCCTCTGGGTTTTGCCTGCCATATCCGTTCTGTTTCACTCACAGACAAATGGTTAACAGTTTTGGAAAATTCAGAGTGTTTCCTATCCAATGGTACTAAACATATGCATATCCTATTTTCTGGGCCTGAATGGGAGGCATTTTACTTTGGGCACGCCAGGCTCTCCAAAAACGGTCACCTCATGCACTGCTCCCTAACAAGTTAAGAACAAATTCTTATTTACAATGACGGCCTAGGAACAGTGGGTAAACTGCCTTGTTCCGGGGCAGAACGACAGATTTTTACCTTGTCAACTCTGGGATTCGATCTAGCAACCTTATGGTTACTAGCTACGTGTTCGAAGCAGCAGGATCACCATCCTTTCTCCCCTGCCTCTTGAATGGTTGCAGTCGGGGAGAATGTTGGACTACCTAGCTAACATTTTATATCTTGCTCGTTTGATCCTGATCTTATTTCAAATGCTCACACTGACGTTTTCCAATTCAGTCAAACAAATAATGGCTTATTACCAAAGCGGTATTTTAAACACATTGTGGCCGATGTGTGTGATTGTTTGCAGATAAAAATTTTTTTCCAGCTTTGACCGTGCTACTAACTGTAGTGGTGGTGCTCAGCTTGCGCATGCAAATATAGTTCACAGAACATTCTATAATATAATTTTGTTATTTGACACGTCAAATTAAAAGCTTATTTGACGCGTATCTTTTTTGACACGCAAAGAAGTAGCGCCACCTTGCCCTCTGATAGGTTAGGTGGAATTTTCACCGTATTGCACCTTATTACTATCAGATCTACACAAGTGCCTGGAGGTCACGGCCTAGGAGTTGTTTCTGGGCAGGGACTTTCTCTTAGGACTGACTGTCCATTTTGATGTGACCTTATCTTTTCCCTACTCTGTTTGTTAGTACACTTCAGGTATGTTGTGTTCCACCCTTTCTTGGATGAGATTCTTGTTGGGAAGATCAAATACTGCAGTCAAGAAGGAGTACATGGTGAGAGAAACTCCTCATCCCCCCCCCCCCCACCTTCTCCCCACCCACCTGAATGCTAAGTCTTAATAGCCTATATGACTCATGTCAAACAGTATTGTCCATAACGCATAGACCTATGTCTATTCTGGACTAATAGGCCTCATTGTGTGAAAATAAGAACACTTGAACATGCTGTGATTTGCTGATACACTCATTTGGGTCAGATGCTTTTTATACACTGCCGTCACAGCCCCAGAGGAGTCTGTACACACTGCAGTGGGATTCCTACCGACCCTGTCTCACTCTCAATGTATAAAATGGATCAACAGGAAGAATGTCTCTGTATGAAGTATAACATTGATGTGGCAGTCTGTCTGTATAGATTGTTCACACTGCCTATTTTGTTTCACAGTCAGCCTAGGATTCTTTGATGATATCGTCATTCCCCCTGAGTCCCTACAGCAGCCTGCAAAATTGTATCCTGTCCAGTGATGTGTTTGTGTATTTCTTACCAATGTGTACATTTGACAATTTGTTGCTTAAAGCTGAGTTGCAGTAGATGGCTCTGGAATACAATTGTGTAAATGTTAATTAAACTCATGTTGATAGCTATCTGATAGACATTTTAGTTTGCTATATTTTCAGTAGCTTATACAGGTAATCTAGCAAGCACTCCTTGACTGCTGCCTCAGCGATGAAGCAGAGCAGGTGTGGGTGTGGGAGTATGAGACGGACGAAGGAGCCCATGACCTCTACATGGACCAAGGTGAGGACATCCGCTTCCGGGTCACAGATGAAGTCTTCCTGGACACGTCACCCACAGGCCCTTCTGCCGCAGCAACCGACACCCCTGGAGCTCCAGGAGCAGAGGAGGGTGGCCAGAAGAAAGAGGCCCCTTACACACTGCTAGTAAGAAGGCGCTCACTGATATAACACAGACTTATTTCATACTAAATGATTGAATTACCGGTAAGCTCACTCAAAACGTCCAGTGAGCAGTATGGAATGTTTGCTCAGGAGTATAATTCATTGGCCGAATTCTCCTGATGGCCTGGATGGAATTATGTGATCTCTGGAGCTGTCTAAGTCTATGGTGATGGTGCTGACAAATTGGTATCTTTTGGGTAGTGCAACTGGTTAGTACTTTGTCAAGCAGGGCAGTCACTTGTGCTTGCGAAGCAAAGGACCACTTGTTCGAGAAGGCAAAACTGTTAGCAGCACAGTGACGTCCGTCACATAGGTGTACTTTTGGTTTTACATCATACATTATTACAAATTACTATTTTAAGGTCTTTTTCAATACTATAAGTCAGTTTTCTCTAATAATGGCCATAATTAATTCCACCCCTTCCCTCCCTGCCTTGCTTGTTTGTCAGGGTACCATTAGTGAGCCAGGCTTGGGCCTCCTGTCCTGGTGGAACAGCTAGCGAAAGGAGAGACCATTACGGGAGACAGCTGTCAAGTATTTATCCCAGCTACTGGACATACACCTTTTTGGACTCTTCTCGGTCACTCCTCCCAGGTTGTGACTTTAACACTGGAGAAACATGCTTCTGTGAAGTGTCCACAAGGCTAATAGACACAGAACTGCGGGCTCAAGTAGAGGAGCCAGGATTCCCATAATAGGAACTGCCCTATCTGCCTTCGTAATGGCAGACTCAAGGACAAGGGACCAGTAGCAAGGATTTGTAATAGAGCACACAGGCCCGGGGACATGGACAACTGTCTCACTTGCAAAGGTGTAGATCCACTTCCCCCTGTATATTGTAAATACTACCACCATAACTGTTAACGTACCAGCATTTACACCTGGTGCACATTACCGTAAGAAAGACTGACTAAAGGGCCCCAATGTAGGTCTGTGTGTTCAGTCAAACAAATAATGGAGTGAGTGTGCCTAAATATACAATTGTGTGTTGTCTTTGTGACCAGTATAGGGCTTCATCAGTGATCATTTTTATTTGCATGATTTTGAGTTTGGTTATTTAAACAAAAATGTCCGAGGTGGTGATGGGGTATGGCCAATATACCACGGCTAAGGGCTGATCTCAGGCACAACGCATTGAGGAGTGCCTGGACACAGCCCTTAGCCGTGGTATATTGGCCATATATCACAAACCCCTGAGGTTTCTTATTGCTATTATAAACTGGTTACCAACGTAATTGGAACAGTACAAATAAATGTTTTGTCATACCTGTGGTATATGGTCTGATATACCACAGCTGTCAGCCAATCAGCATTCAGGGCTCTAACCACCCAGTTTATAATTGTGTATAGGACATGTATCCCAAAAATATCATTAAAAAATTACAGTCCTTGGGAAGGGCTGTCATGAACCCACAAGCACTACACCTCACTGTAATATGTGTATTTTAGTGGGTGTGAAGTTGGTCCTCTGAAGCACCTAACAACATTTTTGATAAACCATAGAAGCCAGATTTTTCCAGGCCAAATGAATGTATCATATTCTGATCTTGATTTTTGGTTGTTTTTACTTACACCATTACATGAAGGAATACATCAGTTTGGTTTACAATACGAATACATCATTGTTTAATGTAATAACTGCTTTGACGCGTATGAGCATAGCAGTCTTGTCGGCAAATACACATCACAAACATCACGCCCATTCTCTCGACTACTGTGTAATCTCAGCCAGCGGCAGCTGCGCAGCCTCAACAACACACCGCAGATCAGGGTATTCCGCGCGACTACGCGTATTTTCAGTTATTTATTTAATTCATGTTATATAATAGTAACTGACAAGGCACACACCCGTCCTCTACCGACAAAAACGGACTCTAGCAATGCAGTAAGTAGGCTCATGTTTTTTTTAAACTAATTATACAAATATTCAAGTATGGGTATGCCAGCTATTGTTTGGATTGTAGAAAATCTGAATCGCCAATTCATTAACGTGTGAAAGCCTTTTTGACCAAAGTATAGGCAAAAGGAAATGCATGATAATGACAACTGTTGGCTATAGAATACCTTTGACGAGGCTACTCATCCTCTCATCCCTATACCGTCTCAGTTTGCGCGCGCCGACTTTTCGAATGTTCTGTAAATTAGAAAAAGTCGGATGATATGCGTGTTTATTACAGAATAATTTGGCAATGCAAACGGGTCATTCACTTAGCCCGAAATGCACGCCTCCGCAACATGACGAATCATACAATGTTATGAATGTCTCACGTAGAGGGATTTTTCTTGCGATATTTTGACAAGTTGAGCCGAGTCAACTGACTATTTTAGATATTTAATTCTGATGTAGCCCAGAGAAAGTATTCAGAGAGATAGAGTTCACTGTTTCTCTCTTTTTACATTTTTACTTTATAAAAACGGATTCCTATCGTTCTTTAAACAGTCAATTTGCATTCGTGTGAAACTTTTCTAATTTGACAATTTTGGTGTTACAATGTAGCAGCCCTAATGTTTTGGTTTGTAGTCATTATCCAACGCTTTCCCGTATTGCATGCTGACGTCAGAAACACACCACTAGCGTTTTCCAGCAGCTCTATCGAAGGCGTTCTCAACATGCGAGCAGTCTGTTTTACTGTAACCTTGATGATGCAGACAGAGTGAAATAATGTAACAATCCTAAACCATGTAAAGCCATCTTGGCCTTGGAGTGTGTGCTGTGTCCTATCTTATTGTGTGCACATGCCATCAATATGCACCACCATGTCTTGGCACACAATGGCTGCTTTATTTTTTATTTTTTTATTTAACCTTTATTTAACTGCTTTTGTTGCAGCTATTCCTAAAGCTGTGTGCTTCTTGAGCTTGAATGACTTGATACATAATGTAAACAACAGTCATATATCTAAGTTGAGCCTGTTATTGTTTGTGGGCAGACTTAGGAATGGTTTGCAGTTGAAATGTATGGGATTTGAAAGTAAGAATTGTCTGCAATGAATTGAAAGGCTGCCAGTGTAATTTTTGGTAAAACATTGCCACTAGGCTGATACTCTTAACCAGGGTAGTCCGACTAAATGGCTTCATAAGTGTCCAGTAATGTAAATCCAAACATCTATCTTAATATGAAGCTGTTATGAATGATGTATAATGTTCTATGCAGTAGGGATGAACTTCATGAAATCTGTCTTTGTCTCAGTTGTTCCTTCTGGTTCAACTTTCGCCTTTTACTTTTGTTTGTTTTCTTCTCTTTCTTTCTTCACAGCAGGCCTCTTAAGAAACTTGCTGAAACAAACTGACCTGTGTACTCAATAGCAAGATATATTAAAGCAGAGACATTGGACAAACACATAACTGGCGTGTCAGCGTCAGGCCAGGTGGTGAAGAACCAGAAGAGTGGTAAGGAGCGACCTGGCCCGTGCCTCAGCCATGGCAGACCCCAGCCTGACGTCCCCCTCAGAGGCCCCTCTGCGCTCCCCCCGGGCTGCACCCCTTTCCCTCTCCTTCCCCTTCTTGAGGGAGGGCAGCCGTGTGTGGGAAAGGGGAGCGCCACCCCAGCCCCGGTCACTGCCCAGCCCACTGCCCACCAAACGCAACCGCACCTATTCAGCGTAAGCAACTAGATATGCTGCTCATGAATGTGTTTCTGTATTAGAATTGGTTTGATAGTGTATGTTTATTATCGTTCACTTATATGACGTTTATATATACATTCCTTAACTTCTTAGAGAATAACTTATTTCCACAAGCAGTAGCAGAAGGGATATGGTGTGTTGATGTAATGTTTTGTTGAGAGTGGACATGATGCTCTCTCCCCTTTCTCTCCCTCTTCAGCACGGTGCGGGCCACCTCAGGGCCAGCGTTTAAGGGCGTGTGCAAGAGCTTCTGCAGGTCACAAGGTCATGGCTTCATCCGCCCCACCAATGGTGGAGATGACATCTTTGTTCACATCTCGGAGTGAGTGGCCTTCATCACTACAACAGCCTTCTTTAGCTTGGCAAATTGCTAAAATGAACTGAATGCCCTGTTTTTTTATATTCTGTTCACAGCTTTCGATCTCAGAGCAGCAATGTAACATTAGTGTTCAGTGTCAGATAAAATGTGTCAAGGTTCAGAGCAGGAACTGCATATTCATATTGTGCAGTAAATGAACATCTAAATCACTAATTCAATCTATTTCAGTATCGAGGGCGAGTATGTCCCAGTAGAAGGAGATGAGGTCACATACAAAGTCTCCCGGATCCCACCCAAAAACCTGAAGATCCAGGCCGTGGAGGTGAAGATCGTTCATCTGAACCCAGGGACGAAGCATGAGACCTGGTCTGGCCAGATCATCAGCCAGCTAGACGAGAGCTAGGCTTCAGCGCTGGCATGTTTATCTACACTTGGCTACAGGGAGGGCTAGGGTGGGAATTTGAGGGGTCTGGCTAGGGCAGGCAGGGATGGCCAACTGGTGCTGGAGAGTCTGTCTAAATCAGGTGTGCTAGAGCTGGGCTGGAACAAAGCCCTTGATACACTGACTGGCTCCTCAGGACACAAGTTGGCCATCCGTGAACTAGGATGTGGTTGGTACAGACTGGATTGATAAGTCATAAAAGCAAATAAGGGAGGAGAATATGTTAAACCTGAAGGTACTGGAAGTGGGTGAGGGGACAGAGCAGAGTGGTGGAGGAAATAGAATGAGAAATCCGACACCATTTTGAGGAGAAGCATTACTATTGGTGTGAAATCAAAATGAGGTTGGAGAGAAAATAACTGATGAACGTTTAGAAGTACAGAATCGGAAACGTCTGATTGAGAGAGCAATCGAGAAGAAGGGAGGGAGAGATGGGCATAAGACAACAAAAAAAAGTTTAGAAGAATGATTTATATTTTACTGTGAATGGAAAAGCCACTATTAATATGTTATTGAGGTACACAACCATCTTTATATTTTTGCCTTTTATTTATATATATTTATTTGATCATTTTGTTTAGATTTTTTTGTATCTGTTAGTTTTGAGGTTACTGGAATTATGTTTTGGTTATTGTAGTCAAATAAATGTACTTAAAAACTTGAACTTCCTTTCCGAAATACTGCCGAACCGACTACAACTCCTATTAGGCTTTATCATGTGGCAATTTGTAGTCCTGTTTGCAAATTGTAACTCACCATGATGGTATGAGAAAATTACTGTAAGGTTTTTGAAACTTTTCTATTGTCTGAGAGACACTGTAACACACTGTCAATAGAATTGAAATACATTTTAATATATTTGTTTTAAGTTCTGATATGATCATTTGATTGTTACTGAACCGCTATTCGTATTTGTTTCTTGTCTGCCCGTTATGTTTAGCATTTCTCCATATTTAGGCTATTTCTATGCATTTTTCTATCCTTCATTCTTACTTTTTTGGGTTGTTTTATTTCATATTTTAGTTTTAGTTAAAATGCTAGGTTTTCCATTGGTCACAGTTCAGAGCATTTTCTGTTAGACAAGCCACTGTGGCTATAGTTTACCCTCATTTCTATGTGAGCCTTGAAAGAGCACTAAAAACATTTTATGATTCACAATTATGGTGGCTGTTATCTTTCTTTAGTATTTATCTTTGGAGATAAGGGTGTATACATAGTCTGTGACATTACAATGACATGCCTTAGTTATACTTTCCATCTGTTGTACAAAAAATAACAAGTCACACTTGGCACAATGATATAAAATAATTAATTACATTGAACATAGTTCAAATGAATACAGTACTCAACAATCACATGATGATTTCACAATTAGTGTATGTCGATCAAACTGTACAAGTGAGTCCACTGGACCTTTGTCAATCAGGAAGGTCTAATGGCCTTTGGCAGAAGGGTCAAGACATGCAGATTATTGTATTTGTAGCAGACATCATTAACCTTTTAATAAAATTTGATTTGATACAACTAAAGGATGTGTACCTGTGAATATACTGGGTAGGTAATGTAAAGGGTGTATAAGCCATCTGAGATCCATTTCTTATAGCGGTGCAGACTGAAGTAGCAGGAATAATTTATATGTAATTGCATAGATGAGATGAGACTTCTCCCTACAGTGCCTAAACACTCTTGTAAAAAAAGGTGCTATCTAGATCCTAAAAGGTTTTTTCGGCTGTCCCCATAGGAGAACCCTGTGAAGAACCCTTTTTGGTTCCAGGTTGAACACTTTCCACAGAGGGTTCTACATGGAACCCAAAAGAGTTATAGCTGGAATAAAAAAGGGTTCTACCTGGAACCGAAACGGGTTCTCCTATGGGGACAGCCGAAGAACCCTTTTGTGTAGAAAGTCTACACCCCCCTTGGATTTCTTCACATTTTATTGTGTTACAAAGTGGAATAAAAACGTATGTAATTGTCATTACTTGTCAACAATCTACACAAAATACTCTGTCAAAGTGGAAGAAAAAATTCTAACATTTGTTTTTATATACTTGATTAGGTAAGTATTCACCCCCCTGAGTCCATACATGTTTGACAGCGATTACTGCTTTGAGTCATCTTAGGTAAGTCTCATAAGAGGTTTGCACACCTGTATTATGCAGTATTTTCACATTATTCAAGCTCTGTCAAGGTGTTGGATATCATGGCTAGATATCAATTTTCAAGTCTTGCCATAGATTTTCAAGCAGATTTAAGTCAAAACTGTACTTGGCCACTCAGGAACATTCACTGCCTCCTTGGTAAGCTACTCCAGTGTATATTCAGCTTTGTGTGTTAGGTTATTGTCCTGCTGAAAGGTGAATTCCTCTCCCAGTGTCTGGTGTAAAGCAGACTGACGCAGGTTTTCCTATAGGATTTTGCCTGTGCTTAGCTCCATCCCGTTTCTTTTCATCCTGAAAAACTCCCCAGTCTTTGCCGATGTCAAGCATACCCATACCATGAAGGCAATTACTCCGTGAGGTGTTGTGTTGGATTTGCATCAAACATAAGGCTTTGCATTTGGCCAAAAAGTATATTCCTTTGCAGTGTTTTTTTGCAGTATTACTTTAGTGCCTTGTTGCATGTTTTTGAATATTTCTATTCTGTGTATTTTTATTATTTTTATCACTCTGTCATTTAGGTCATTATTGTGGAGTCACTACAATGTTGTTGATCCATCCTCAGTTTTCTCCCATCTAAGCCATTGAACTCTGTAGCTGTTTTAAAATCCACAATGGCCAGTTTCCTTCCTGTCCTGCAGCTCAGTTCAGAAGAACGACTGCATCTTTAAAGTGACTGGGTGGTTTAATGCTTCATCCACAACATAATTATTAACTTGACCGTGCTTAAATATATATTCAATGTCTGATATGTTATTGTTACCCATTTATAAATCACTGCCCTTTATTTCTGAAGCTTTTGAAAAAGCCCTGGTAGGACAGAAGAAGAGGTGGTCATAAAAGAATATGTCAAGCCCTATTATTTCACACAGTGAGTCCATATAAATTATTATGTGATTTGTTAAGCCACATTTGACTTCTGAACTAATTTAGGCTTGCCTAAACAAATGGGGTGAATACTTATGCAACGACTATATTTTAGTTATAATTTGTTTTTACATTTGTAAAAATCTTGACAAACAATTACAATTTAATCTATTTCAATCCCACTTTGTAACGCAACAAAATGTGAAACAAGTTCAAGGGGGTGTAGACTTTCTATAGGCACTTAATCTCAAAGTGGACAGGCACAGAGCAAAAAAGCTATCTTTTTCTCTCTTCTGTCTCGTTCCATTTTGTTCAAAGACAACACTAGTCACTTCCTACATTCACAAAGAAAACAAATGATCCAAACCCCAGTTTGTCAGATAACTGTATCAATATTAGTGCAAAACATAAGTGGGTATTTACATTATATACTCAAAATGTATAGAAATCTTCACATGATATTCACAAAAGAGGATTGTCTTACAGGAGGGTCTATAAGACATTTTGGTTAATTTGATGTTACATACAAATACAGGGACACGCTACAAAAACCATTGGGTTGATAGATGTTAAACAGTCAGATATTACATTAAAACCGTAGAGAAACACTTAGTCATGATAAAAAACGGAAAACATTAGTACACTTCCTCACATTGTTTGAGCTACCATCCCTTTAAAAAAGCAGATCTGTCCACATCTCATAGTAATTTCCATGGGAGTCCAGCCAATTTGAATTACCGATGATCCCTTTATGTGTCCAGTGCTAGTTAGAATAATATTATACAACAACAATGCATTGATTACTTAACAAATCTTTAGTGGTTTACCTCCCATCACCTCTTCTCCTTCAGGTGCTCTTAGTACCTGCCCTGAACAACAGAGGGAGCCCAGGGGAAGCAGACTGTGAGAGTGCCTGCTGCACGACTTATCACGACTCATTGGCGGGAGCTTTGAAGAAAATCTCTCGACAGTGCCTGGCTGTGTCCTCTGGTGAGTATACTGTGAAACCAATGGTGCGCGGGTCGTTGAAGATCTCATAGTCGTTTCCCCCCTGAGGAATGTAGATACGGCTTTAGAATCTGCTTGTTCCTAAACAGGTTTGCATCGACTGCCCTTTTCACCCTTGTCGACCTCTTTCCTTGTTTCCTCACTCACTCTTTATCTCTCTCTATGTCTCAGTAAAAAGAGGTTAAATAAACACACAACCATCACAAAGCTCATGCATCATTCTTTCAGGCAGGGGTCAACTCCACTTGGATTGACAACAACAATGATCTCTGAACTTTAACCTTGAACATTCAAGCCACAGCACAATCCTACTCTCGTTGCGATCTTTAGCCTCAGAGCATTCCCCACCAGTGACACGTCCACAAGGTCCTCCCCTTCACTTACAGACGACGTCTCGTTGCCAAAGAAGTAGATAGCGTCCAGGCCCTCCCCCTCCAGCACGTCCAGACAGAGCCTCTTGTCCCAGCCTTCAGGGAACACGTCAAAACTGATGAGACCGCCTGAATAGAGAGGCGTACGATGGAGAATAATTCTGTCAATTTCAATTGATACATTACAATTTAACATCATTTTACTGAACAGAATATTAGTCCCTCTCATAAAATAATGATGATTTTAGTGATGATTATTAACGCATTACAACCAGCTCTCCCATGCCATGTCAGGGATATTTGTTTTGGTTGGTCAATGCTCTGATGAGTGAGGATGCCCAATGCATGTAAAATAGGTGTGATATTTCCTCCATTATAGGAACAGCAGCTATGAGATATTTTTAAGACTGCAACTTCAACCTGTTAATGTTGCACATTTCTCTGCAACAGACTTGGAGTCCAACACATTCTCCCCTCGAAAAGCATGAAAGGTTATTAAAAGCCCCAATCACTGTGTGTGGTGATGGCTTTGACATACAGTCTGTGTCCAGGGAGGACAGTCTTATTATTGGTGATTATTCACTACTTGACTGACCTCCATGAGTTCATTAACAGTATATGACAGCCATCAGGCTGCCCCATGAGGTGGACTCAGTTCCACAAACACAACCTGTGGCTAACTCCTTTCTTTTAAATCGCTCTTTCCTTTTCATTATACAACCAGAGCAGTTAGTCTTTAAATTCTGCCACATATTCAGGTCAATGAGCCGTGAATGTGCACAAAAAGCCCTCAGCAAAGTAAGTTTCAATTCTGCTTCTCGCCCATCCTCCCTGCCTTCAGATTCTACATCATTACCCCCCAGTGTTTAAAGCGGTAATCAGCAGTTGAAGCAATAACAAAGCCTCACCACTGTTTTAGTAAAAGGTGTGGCGATATGACTGGAGAAATGTAAGCACTCAAATTCAAAGACAGAGCTATAATTTTCATAACATGGACTGACCATCCATGTTATGAAAATTTTTAACCATGTTTTTAGGCTACACAGCGTTTATTTACATTTACTTTGTTTACATACTTTGGAGTAAAAATAGCTTATATTAGTTCTGATTGTGTTCTGATTGGGTATATCCTTCAAGAATCAATGGGTACATATGATTAATTTATTAGTCCAAAAATGGATGTAGCAACTGCTGCTTGACCCTAAGGGAAAGCTCACAAACGCTACAGCTAGGGAGGTTTCAGCCAATCAGAGGGTGTATTGGCCACAAACACCCACATCCTCAACCCATCCCCCACACAGTTCCTTCCCCACCCCTGGCCATGCACCTTAAAGGTGAAAGAAAACAGAGCCAGGACAAAGGTTCCTGTATCTGAAGTGACGCTGCAATGTCGCCTTTTGAGTTGTGTGACACGGGCAAAAATCTATGGCGTAAGAACAGACAGTGCTGCATAGACATAAACAGCATTGCATATGTGAAATGTGAGCAAACCAAGGCAGGGTAGACATGCAGATAAAGACTGCAATGAGCAAACACATAAATCTTATCCACTAGCCTTCTCATTGGCTCGTATTTTCAGGCTCTGAGGCTGCAGTGCAAACAGCCCTCCAACTGGCTCTGCTCTGCCAGTGCTATGAGCATCAGCTTCCACATCAGTAACCAGAAGGATTCCCAGTTGATATCAGCAATCAGAGGGATTCCCAGTTAATATCAGCAATCAGAGGGATTCCCAGGGCAGTCACTCAGTTAGGGTGAAGTAAGGCCGTTAGGATGAAGTAAGGATGAATGTGTGTGTTTGTAACTACTGCTGCTACTGGCCCAAGGCTTTAACAGAATGCCTTATGAAGACAACAGCCTTATCTCCAGCTGTTTGTGCAGCTGCCTGAATTGTGTACAGTTTCACAGGCCATTAAGTAAGTCCCACACCTCGTTAGAGTCAGCAAACACCTAGTCTGACTAACCAGAGAAAAACATCTCTGAACCTCAGAGAGTGGAGCAGGGGAGAGTAATGTTTAATGAAGTTGGGCACAATGTGTCCAGGAGATTGACTACGCATGGCAGAATGTCTTTGTAAACTGGCAGATAGGAAACAACAGTAAGGAAAAGACAGCAAAGGAGCAAGTACATTCAAGTCATAACAGGGTTCTATCTGAGAGATAAATGAGTCTTCAAATATAGATATCACACCATGCACAGATGGCATACAAAAGAATACTGAAATACAAGACTAGAGGTGCTAATAGTTACACTGATATTAATTCCCAGCTCACATCCTGTGCCAGTTGGCTTACCTCTAGTAAATCGTAGACCCTTCCCAGCAAACTCCTCCTGCAGGGCCGCAACAAACTTCTCCCGGATTTTCTCTCTCTATGAAGAGGTTAAGGAAAGGGGTCAGGCTTCAGGCCTCTAAGGGTTAAGCCTCTCCACATCACCCATCAGAACACTAGACCCTCCATAACGTGTGGCTGTGAAACATCAATGGGCTGTCTGTTCAGCCATCTTGAAAGCTCAGCATTGTTTTGACTTGTTTACTCTCTTCTCCTTTTTAATAGGAGCCAACATAACAGAATATTAGAGAAAATCATGCCTGCTTGCTCTGTGCAGTGATTTGAGGTTATAAGAGGTTGAAAACATGACTCAATCAATAACACGTGCTTTGCTTGTTTACTATTAGTTTTAAAAGTTTATATGTTTGTGTTTTCCTTAGAAGATAATGACTGCTGTTTGGATCATTATTTAGGCACTCTTAAACTGTGTAATACCTTGTCAATTTCAGAGAATTCGATTCGCTCCTCAAGAGTGCAGCTCCGGCCAATGGGGGAGATGTTCAGCATTCCGTTGCGGAATTCGATAAAGGTGCCCCTGAGGGCAGAATAAGGCATTAATCTGTAAGAAGAGACTTTAGTGTGGCTTTGTTACCAACCATCATACAAAAATTCTAGAGATTCTAGCGTTAGATTCAGAATTGCTTTGTTTCTCAAGGAAATAAGTATTTCCACCCAGATACAGATCAATCCCTCTGTCTTAGTCTCTCCCTTAAGAATGCTGACAGAGCCACCATTCCTTTCTACAATGCCTACAGCTGTGATAGACAGGTTGTAGTGGCCATTGGGGCCTCTGAATAACTAGACACATGAAAAAGGAGATGAAAGTAGGTCAGAGGGAGGGAGTCTCACCTTTTTTTGGGCAGCTTGATCAGCCCCATGTAGCTGAGACAGAAGTTAATGAGTTCCTGTAGTAGTTCCTCTCCTATCTGGTTCTGGATGGCCTGTAGGACAGAGGACATAGTTCAAATATTTGAACTGTCTTTTCTTATTAACACAGTGCAGTTCTCTTAAAGGCATGATCATAACTTTCCCTTCCAGTCTTCTTTGCCGAGTGCAGTTTATAAGAAAAAAGGTTGTCCCTGCATGTTGTTTACATGGAATTAGGTTTAAATAGCTTGTTAGTGAGCCAAAATATATGTTATTCCTTCCCTCACCTCAGTCACACCCACCTGTTTGGAAAGGAGCTTCCCATCTTTGTACTGCACCGTGCCATTCTCAGCAAACACATAGTCAAACTTCTGTATCACTGTAAGAGAAAAAGGGGGCAAATTAGGTAAAAGTGTGTTACTGTGAGAACATTCTGTGACAACACAAGCTACCAGCACATAGCCTAAAAAAAACTCCCCCAACTGGAACACAGGCATGTTGTACCTGGTGCAGCGGGATTATTGGTCATTGCAGATTACCACCTATGTAACACTACCTGGAACAGTCCAGTTTAATCTCTGTCCTGTCCATTCACTGTAGACATATCTCACATGGCTGGAGTATCAAAGTATTGAGCATCTCAATCAGTCTTGCATAATGCAGTCTGGGGATGATCATGATAGAAAACTGTTGATGCAAAAATGCACTGAAAGCAAAACCTTGAATGCACTTGTAGCACTCCCATTTATATTTACTCTATCATTCGTTGCTTTACTTTTGTTGCTGCTCTGAGTGATAACTGTCAGTTGTCAGTGTGTTGGTGGCCAGTCTCCACTGCTGTGTATAAACTCCAGCACAGGGTCAGTGTGTCAAGGTAACACAGGTACATGAGCAAACATGTAACTCCATCTGGGTCCATGTGCGTCCCGGAGCGGAGACTTCAGTTATGACGTAGCTGCTTTCGTCTATGTCTGTTATTTATGGACTGATGTCAAATGAGAGTGGGCTGCCAACATGAAAGCCCCTAAACTGTCTCTCTGGTGAATTTCCCTGAAATAATTGAATGACCATGAAAGCGACAGCCTTTTGGAGTTTGCAAAGCCCTGTGAGAGAAAGGCAATAATGTGGGTTTGAGGGTGAATTTGTGAGACTGAAATGAGACCAAAGTGAGAGTGAGGAGCGCTCACCTTCATCTCCCTCCCCCAGCTGCTCTGCAATCTTTGAGTAGTCTGATCCACCCACTATGCCGATCTTCACTTTCCTGCGCAGAGACTGGAAAAACTCATCCAGCTTAGGGTCGATTTTCTGCAGGGTGTAAGCACACACACATGATGCGTACACACGATGAGTGCACACAGACAGACACACACGGTCTGTACCTGTTTGTGTTGTCTATCATTGAAAACACAGTTTTAGGGACTCATAATATAAACTGTGACAAGACAGGCATTTAAAGTCCTTAAAACTGCTTTTGTTGTCTGAACACAAAGCAGGAGAATGATTTTGTTTAGACAGAGTGAGATTGGCATCTGTCTCTGAAGGAGGAGCAGCTTTGATAGTAGTCTATTGATCCTCTGCAGAAATAATCCTATTAAACCAGCTTTCCATCTTGCCAGAGAGACTTTGGCAGACGGATCAGGCAGGGACCGCTTCATGCTCACATAAGGAAACTGCATTACATAATATAATGGCAGTGGGTTTATTCTGCAGACTTATGTCTCTGTGACCGACCAACGGCTGCTGAACTGGACACTGCCTACACGACGGTCATTGAACGTTTATTTACATCACCCGGTCCAGACACTGAGACAAGAATGCAGATAGCCTACAATATGATCTTTTTTTGTCTATGTTACAACAAAGACATCATCTTGTGATGATGGGCAGAGATAAGACGGATAATCTAAATGTTTATCCTCCTGTTTAATTGAATTATTTGAAGACATGGAGAACTGCCTGTTTTCACACGACAATTGCAAAGACATTCATTGATGCAGTGTTGTGTAACAGAGAGTTAACCATTTATCATCACATGAATGAGTAATTTTTACTGAAACTACTGAAATCATTATGAAAAACACTAGAGAGCCGCTTCACTGATTATTCATTGCTTATCTTGCATTTCAAATCTGGGGGTCAAAAGAGGCTGAGGACATGACTAATAGGCTACCCCCATTATGAATGTCAACATCCTTGATCAAAGTAGTCAGAGTTCTTAGGGTAGGAACTCCATGTGACTCTTCTTCCAATGTACCCACTTTAGGTTGTTTACTATTAGTTACTGTCGGTTAAAGTTCCAATGCAGCTGTTGTTATCTCAAAATCAAATAATTTCTGGGTAACAATGAAGTACCTTAATTGTCAAAAATAAACAAAAATTGCTTCAGAGCAAAGACCAATTTCTCAAGCAAGAATTTTGTTAGGACTGTTTGAGAGTGGTCTGAATGGGGAGCGGAAAACAAAAAATGAGCTGTTATTGGCAGAGAGGTTTGGAACTCTCTTTCACATTAGTCTATTAACTAATGATATCACCAGGCATTACAAAACTCCATCCCACCGAAATTCAACAGCTGTCTTTTCAAACAGCTCTTACACTAAAAGGGCATTATTATAATTTTCACAATTTCACAGTATTATTCCAACCTAATAGTGTGGTAATATGTATAAAACACTGGGCCTTTAAAGATTGGCGCGAACAGTTGCAAGGTAATTGATACTTCACATGGACGGACATGAAACTTTAAGGAAACTTTAAGGAAACAGCAGTTATAGGGTATTTTGAATGGGCGTAAGCAGTGTCCAAGTGTAACCGTGGTCTAGGGTTGACCACCACCAGGATGCTATATGAAATTTGACATCATAAGTGTTGTGCAAGTAGGCAACAGTAGCCTACTGTCGTGTTCTCGTACGGACGGAGGACATAACGTTCTTCCAAATTAATGATATCTCTGCTCCATGGGGCGCTCGCTACTTTTAGTAAAATACAAGCTTCAGATGCAAACGAAGACGTTTCAGTTTCATTCAAAAGAGTTGACGGACGACGAAATTTGTAGGCCACAACCACGGGATTAAATAATATATGAAAACAAGAACTTGGAAGGACAGAAAATGATGGTGTTTGCCTACATTATCAGGAAGTATATCGACAGAAAATAGTAAATCATTACATAACATGCAGGAACATTCCAGACCTTGCTGCAGATAAGACATTAACATTATTGCAACAGTTTTGTGCTATCAATATGGCATGGCAATTGGCAAAGCGCCCTATAATTCCTTAAAAAATAGAAAGGTTTGACAAGTTGGACAGCAACATTAGAAGAAAGAAAATGACAAACAAAACACAATTAATACAACGGGATAATAAAACATGTTATTTAGCCTACCTCTCTTGGTGGGGTAAGAGTGCCGTCCACGTCAAATAAACACAGAATAGTCCTTTTTGAAGAACCCTTTGATTCATCCATTTCTTCTTTTGCAATGATAGTGTTACTAATGTGTAAGTAATGATAATGTTACTAAGGTGTAAGAAATCTGGGTAAGAGTGACAATTTTCAGATCTTGCCTCTAATGCAAAACAAAGACTACTATATAGGCTACAATACAGTACACTGTAAAATGTATTGCCTACCACTAGTTGGATGAATAATTTATGCCATGCGGTCTAGTAGATAACGACAAACCATATCCAATAGTTGGTGAACTGTAGTGTATCCTAAGACTGAATAATAGTTCTTCCACCGTTTCCGATCGAATTCAGATAATCATGACAGGCAGCTCGACACGTCTCAGGTTTATTTTGCAAGTGTCTTGACTCTCGAAGGCTTACATGCAAACAGCCAATCGCAGCTTTTATGTTTGATGACGCGAAGTGGGTGTTGGCAAGATATGTAAGCATAGAAATCCATTGCCCCCTCCTATGTTAAATCAAGACTGATTAAGACCAATCTCAACAGTCATTTGAACATTCACCTAGAGGGGAGGACAGTGCTCAGACTGTGCCTAGATCGGTACAATCTAGGCTATCATATAATACATTCACAGCCCAAGCAATGGAATGATTCCTTACTGCATGTCAGGCCAGCCAGGGCATTAATCAGGCCAGCCAGGGCATTAATCAGACCAGCCAGGGCATTAATCAGACCAGCCAGGGCATTAATCAGACCAGCCAGGGCAGTGAGAAATGTATGATGAATAACGTTTAGTTGATAGCTACATCAAGTGTTGCTTTAATAACCTCTATAAAATGGTGATAGATCCAACTTCCAAGATACACACTCACACTTGGCTCTGTCTGGATAGAGTAGTTGCGCAGGATTACCAGGACATTTGTGTGATTGCTTTTATTATCAGTAAGTTAGTTGTCCACTAGAGGGCAGGCTAAAACAATATACATGCTGGTGCCCTATTGAAGCCAAATGCCATAGTGCAGAACAGCTATATTCCCGAAGGACGTTCTGGGGCAGTTAGATGGATTTGTCTGTTAAGGGTATCTGCAATCCTAACATGTCTTGTGGGTGGTGAGAAACTCAAATAAAGATGAAAGGTCTATCAGCATCAAAGGGAAAATCATGTTTACATAAAGACATGATTATAGTCCTGGTCCCTATTAGCACAGATGGCCATTTGTTCTTCGTCACTCCTTAATATACAGTCCATATTTTGAAATTCTAACTGATATTCTGAATGGACATGAAATAGATAGATTTAAAAAATATTTCTTATTGTTGCATTGTTGAGAAGGAACCTGGAAGTAAGCATTTAGTTGGGCCATGTGTATCCTGTACATACGACTAATACAACTTGAAACTAAATTCATTAAAGATCCTGTCGTGTGTCTTTTATCCTGCTACCAGTTGTCTTGGTATACCCTTGCTCTATATTTAGCTGATATGCACAACGCACCTTCATCCAGGAATCAATATGAGGTTCACATTTAATAGAATTCGATGGTTTTGTATAACCTCATTCACCACTTTCAGGAGCATGGCTACATAGTAATGAACACAATAAGACTAACAGCATCTGTTGGGATTATTTTTTATTAACAGGCCTATCACTAGACTATGCTAAGGAGATACTAGGTATAAGGGCCATCTGATCAATTCACAACGGGTTGTCCATTGAGCAACATTTAAGACTAGGTTAGGTAGACTTTGAACTTCTGTTGTTTTTTTTTGTCAATAATATTGTTGTAATGTGAACAATGGACAATAAACTGAGGGCAGAAATGGAGATCATACAAGGCTGAATTGCAGCAGGTGATGAATGGCTTTGAATATCCACCATTAATGACCAATATACACTACCGTTCAAAAGTTTGGGGTCACTTAGAAATTTCCTTGTTTTTGAAAGAAAAACTATTTTTTTGTCCATTAAAATAACATCCAATTGATCAGAAATACAGTGTAGATATCACGATCCTCGGAACTGACAGACCAAGGCGCAGCGAGGCATCCAGTATACATCTTTTATTGAATAACGACGTAACTGGGCAAAACAACAAAACGAACGAAGATCATAACATAAACATAGACTTACAACACAAAGAAGCTATGCATAAACAATAACCCACAAAATACTATAGAAAACCCCAAACATATA